>UXGD01003059.1:0-22181 GCA_900474315.1 Torymus auratus | reverse complement strand
TTATTTATATATTATGAATTCTCTGTATTCAGAATAAAATTTTCTACAATTTGAAAAAAAAGTCGATAGCTATATTTTTGGAGAAAAAAAATAATTTATAAAAAAAAAGTGATTTTCTTTGTCGCCACTTAGATGTCACTAGAGCGAAAAAGCTCGAAACCGCACTGAATGTCATGATCATGTCACCCCGCTCAGACTCGACCTTCACTGGCTCTCGGCTGCGAGGCGGAGAATGATGTACTTCGTTGGCATCCAGGCCTATGCTGTGATCATGAACGACATCCCACAGTATCTCGCATGGCGCCTATAAAAGTACGCGAACTTAGACGTACGACGGTCTGGAAGAAGACCTCCAGAACCCTTTGCCCCCTCAGCACGCAGATCTGAGGCATTTAAACACTCATTCACCCTAGAATCGATGTTCATCCTAAACACCATGCACAAAAATCAGTTTGCTCTCTCCGTATTTTACGCGTTCAAGCGGAGACTATTCGAGTCTTTGTTCGAAGCCGATGTAGCCGATTGGGCTACACGTGTGCGAAATGAAGGCCTAACTGTACGCCTGCTGTCGCCACCGCGTCCACGCATATAGCGTGTCGCATATGCTATCATTACATATACGCTCAAACCAACTGGATAATCTTTACTCATACTTTCACCCTCACCTTCTTCTCTTTTCTCATCTCTTTCTCATTATTTTATTCGCATTCTCCATCACTGCGCTTATACCACATCTTTCCACCATCGATATACTTTTTTGTAACGTGCGAAAGCATCCAACTTCATATAGTATTTCATTAATTACTTGTATCGCCATCACTGTTTCCTTCGCTTTTTCACACTCCACCGATCTATCACTCTATACAAATCGCCAATCGATGTTACTTAGTTTTAAGAATGCCTCGCTGCACTGCGTTTGTCGATATCGACACCCACTCGTTTCTTCTTTACTTTGTTACCCTAATTTTAGTTTAATTATTAAGAAAACTTGTAGCCTCAACACATAGCATCAACCAAATTTTGTAATTAACCCTTGTGTATACCCCACGGCATCAGATGAAGAAATCTCTCTCTCTCTCTCTCTCTCTCTCTCTCTCTCTCTCTCTCTCTCTCTCTCTCTCTCTTTTCGGCTCTTTTTCCTGCATCTGTTTGGTTCTCTTTATTTGATTCTGATTCTGCATTATCTCTCGCTCTCTCGTTTGCTATCTTTCGATTTGTTTCTATTAATTCCTTTTTTATCTTTTCATGTCTGCAAAATCGTTATTTCTTAAAATTTCTTCTTCTTTGTATTTCTGCCATCTTGAGAAAAGTATTTATGGAAAAACGTAACGTAAATTTTATGAATTTAATTTGATTCGCAAGAAAGATGAGTGTTTAAAATATTCACTCAGGAATGAAAACGACGCCCTCTGGAGACCATTTGCATTCGCAATCTTTTCTATCTTCGCGGGGACCTCTTTCAGCCTTAATCCGGACCGTATTTGCACACCATTTCATTTCATTTTCGATTGCGAACGACCAACCAGCAAGCCTCTCGCGATCTACTCCAGTCGCGCTCAAGCTCACGGCGGTAATTAGCAAGTCTGCTGAGGAACAATGAACGCCAATTTACCGGAGATAATGACGCTCGCGAATCATCTTTCGCTTATCTCCGATGTCAGTTGCATCGGTCGCGCGTGACAATGCACGCGAAGACTTTGCGGCGCTCAGCGTCTTCTCTTTTTCCCGCCAGTAGTCCATTGTTTTTTCTTGATAGACTCGTGCCCTTTTTTACGTGAAGAAATTTCCGCGACGGTATCGTGCGCTTCTCCAGTCGATTTTATCAGTACAAGATGACGGAATTCATTAATTCACTTGAGTGAGCTTTTGTATTTTTAATTGCGCCTTTGGAGTAAGATTTCATTAATTAAAAATTTGGAAATGGTACGATTTTCTTTTTAAATTGTATAAAATTTTATCCTGCATAAAGTGAATTTATAATATATGAATAAATTTAGTTATTATTAAAATTAAAAAAAAAAAAAAATACAAATCAAATTTTGAAAATTCAAAAATCGCTATATAAAACAAGGAAAAATCGACTTTGACAAAAAAAGAATGACCCCGTCCGGGCGTGTGGAGAGGATCCCCTTATTTGTAACCTTTTTTCAAAAGAATCGCATCCCATATAAGCCTGTATATATTATAAGGGTTAAACTTTGAAGTTGAATAGTTACATAACCGAGTTGACAAACAATCTGAAATTTCGCACACTAATAGAAAATAAATTGAAGAACAATATATTAAATTTTTCGAATCACGTAACCTTTTTCGTTTCAGTATCGGACCCCCTTAACATCGGTCCAATAAATCATGTGATATCAGCGTATCCGGACATTTTCAAAAAATAATGTATTTCTATTCCAAATGTGCTAAACACCAATTCTATCATATTTTCTCAAAAACTCTTTTTTTCACCAACCCAAAGCTTCCTTTAGAGTGAAGCAATAAAACGAAAAGTCTGTATTAATACTTCACAGGCGTTTATTAAAAGGCGCAGGTAGTAAACTACAATAGCGTCAACTCTATGTACCGCGCCCCAACTCGAACTTCCATTCGCCGAAATGAAATTCTCCAGGGCGTACACACGGCACCTCCAAATTCACCGCTACCGCACCTCTCCCCGCGGCAAAAGAGACCCGCCAGCGCATAGCTATTTCACGCAACGCGTACCACACGAGCCCTTTTTAAAGCGATATTAAATATTCGCGAATCATGCCTATATATAGCCATCATATGCGCACACGCTGCGTACACGCACATATACATACTCCCGGAATATTGCATTCTTCGTCGCGCAGGGGTGGGGCTATAGGGGTCGCCTTTCTTTCGGCGCTGACCCGCGCACGCGTACGTCCAGCGGCCGCGGAAAATGAAATTCCACGTTCAATCGCGCGGCCGGGCGAATAATAACGCGCAGTCCGAGCGTAAACACAAGGACCGGCGGGAAAAATATTCGCGCGCGGCGCGCTCGCGTTCCTTCGCATTCGAAGGGTCATTTTTCACGCGTTCGCGGGCACGTCGCGCGCGCGACGCTTTTTTCTCGCTCGGATTCGCGCGTGCGAGGGTTGGTATATAATATACATGTATATATGTATACGCGGATTGCTTTTACGCGAGAGCTATGGGGTTTTTTTCGCCCCCCTATGGTCATGGAGTTTTTATGAGGGATGGTATGTGTACGTATGTGTGCGTTAATCGCGTTTTTATGCCGTGCGGACGCGACCCGAGCACTCTGGCTTTGATGGGCTGCTATATATATAGGCTATTGATGTGTGTACAGATTTTTTTGAAATTCATAATTGATTGACCAGAGTTCGTTATTAGAGGGAGCCGCGCCGTGTGATTTTTTTCCTTTTGATCTGCGTTTAATGATCGTTAAACGGCAATTAGCATAAATACTATGGGGGGATTTACAAGCTTTTCACTTATACTTGTCCATTTGAATAAAGTTCAGAAGTTTATTCATCAATGCTTTTGCATGCGTCTTTATGATATTCATTCCGTCGTATAGGAAATATATAAATTGAAAAATTCTCATCAAAGATTAATAAATTATAAGTAATTTTATAATGTATTTGTGCCATTTCATAACAAAAAGAGCCAAGTTTATTTTCATATTAGTCAACTTATTGATTTTGTAATATTATCGCTGTTATTAAAGAAGAGTCTATTGTTCTTTGTAGTGTGCAATCTCTTAAACAGTTTATTATTTATTTGTAATCTTTTCGACCTGAAATTCTCATTATTTACATAAATATTTATATAAAAAAGATATCTATTTGAAATCGATTTTTGAATACTTATACTATAAAAAAAATTATTTGATTAATAAAGTGAAAATAAATAATCAATATGCTGTATTATATGACCATAACAAATTATTCACTAAAATATATTTACACCAAGCAAATTGTTCAGTAAACCGATACCCAACAAAAAGACCCCGAAAAGCTCTCCTACACGACAAGTATGCTAAAATACGCCGTTCTCTTCTTATTCCAGGTAAGACGAGCCAAGCAGCCAAAAATACAGGACTCCGCGTCAGTGCCGTACATCTGCAGAATTTTCAGAGCACCTCTACCTCTCTTCTCGAGGATTCACAATACGCCCTCGTCGGTCGGACCGGCAGGCGCTGCAAATGTCAACCATTTGTCATTCAATACTCGCCCGCCGCCGTCGTCGTCGGTGTAAGAGTCCTGGAAAAGGCGCGACGTCGTCTGCCGCCGTGAAAAAGGAACGTCGCGCGCCCACGCGTCTCTTGCTCGAGGAGATAGTGATCGATGTCCCATTCGCGATATTCGCGCGTCGTCGCTTATCGATGCAGTTTCCGTCATTTTTCAATGTAATTTGACGCCGGGCGATGATTTTTTTCCCCGTACCTAGTGCGTCGATTGTTGGATCGAGCTTTAGACGGTTTAATTAGGATAGAATATTTTTTAATGTTTTTGATGACGTTTTGGATAACATTTTTAAATCAATGGTTTACGCTATTATTATCGAAAATAGAATATTGTGGTATTGACGGAATATTGATATAGAGGTGGAAATTTTATTTTTTAGTAAAAAGTTCAATCTGATAGTTAAACGTTTTGACGTTTTTCACGTGAATATTTTGCGCTTTTTTGGAAAAATAAAATCGGCTTCCAGAGGAAAAATCAATTTTACTAGCTTGGCAAACGAAAAACTTTTTTGCAAATTGCACTATTCACCAACGACCAAAAAATTCCACTTCACATTTCCGAACATCGTTCACAAAGGTACTCGATTTTTTGGAAAAATGATTTTTATTTCGCAGTATTATACGTGAAAACTCTCACGTCCCTTGCAGAGAATTCCATATTTCTAAATTAAATACGAAAACATCTTTATTCGTCCAAATAGGTCTATTACCGCGGACAGAATAAAAAAAAAGAATTCACCTGACAATGATCCCGCTGAAAAAAAGTCATTCCAATTTTTAATATTTCAGAGCCATGTATAAGCCGGCAAACGAACGACCATTCGAACGAGAGCACAAACAAGCGCGCGAAAGCAAAAACTCACGTTTAGGATACACCAGGGAAATTCTCGATGAACTCGCCCGGGAGAACCACTGGCGGCGTAACGAGCGCATACGTCGTTCGCGATCCGCTGCACTTGTTACATCGCCTCCTCGTCGTCGTCGGGCTCCTATAAATGTCACGCTGGCGAGTTTTCTTTTTGGGGCGACGCGACGATTTTACGGGCCCCTGCGCGACTTTTCCATCTTCTCCCGGTCGTGTATGCTGTCTCTTTCCTGACTCTCTCCGGAGACAGAAGAGAGCTTTTCCTTTCGCTTTCCTTTTTCCCTGTCTCTTTCGTTTTGTCTTTGTTCTCGTTCGCGCGCGCGTGCAAAAACAACGTGCGGCTCGGATTTAAAAAGCGAGAAATGTTTTTCATCTCGTTTCGCGGCGGAAGTTTTGATTCGGAGAAATGCAATTTGCGCGCTCGAGAGGGTTTCATTCTGTTATTTAATATTACTGGTTTTCAAGATTTTTTCGAAAAATTTTTCCCCTTTTTGAAATATCAGTACAACGATACGAAATTGAAGGCGATTCTGACGCATCCCTTTGTTTAGAATATGAAATATTTGGAAAATAAAATTCGTTATAAATTTTATTCTGTTGGAATGTTATATTTTTGATTGAATTTATGAATCCTCAAGTTACGAAGGAATTTGTTGAAGATGAAAATTCATTTTGAGTAATTTACTTTATTTTTTATAGTTTAAAAATAAAAGTGTTCGACGCAAAGCAATTTTTCTTTATTATTGAAAATGAATGAAATTTCACAAAAAAGGGATTAACGTAAAAGAAAAGAGCTTTAATTTGAGCTGAAGATCGTTTGAATCGGCCGATTCTGTGCAAAATTACGTGAATTTGAATTCGCGAAAAATGTGGGGAAAATATAAAAATCTTAAGAATAACTTTGTTTATTTTTGTGTTGGATTTCCACATATGCAGAAATACTTGAATAATGTTATAGCTACGCAGTTCCTGCACAAGTTAATTTTTAGCATTAAAACTACGACAAATAATTATACAGAATAGTTAACGATTTTTCCGTTCAGTATAACTTGAAATGCAATTCGAATATTATAAGCTTAAAAAATCGAGAATCGAAGAAAAATTGACCAAGTTTCATGATTTATTATTGCCCAACATAGCATAATATATAAGATTTTGATAAAACAATGAAACTTTGTCAATTTTTCTTCAATTCTCGATTTTTAAAGCTTATAATTTCGAATTGCATTTCCGCACAAAGTTACTGAACGGAAAAATCGTTAACTAATAACTAATCGTTAACTAAATCATTAATTTTATGTAATTATTTATCGTAGTTTTAAAACTAAAAACTGTCTTGTGTAGGAACTGCGTAGCCATAACATCCTTAAACTATAAACAGCATAGCTATCGGAGAACAAATAGCCGATCCTCGCGCGCAACTCCCCATCCATCCTCCCTTACTGCTTTTCTCATCCTGCAGACACGTATTAGATTAGTGCGATAAACTACGCGCAGCTCTCTCTCGTGTCCCAGTAAACATCTCCGAATACGCGCGCGGTTTATCGAATATTTATACCGCAATAACCGTAATTAGAGCTACCTCCTAACCGCCTTCCGAACCATTTACCCGAGCGCGCGCTTTTTCCAAACCACCCGGAAACGTTCGTTTTATCGTCCCGAATAAATAAGCTCCCAAAATTTCCTTCCCCTCCACACGCCGGCGGCGAATAATCGTTTCCATTTATACATCCTCCGCTCGCAAACCAGACGTCGGTCCATTCATTACAATAAATTCATCTCCCGGAAGAATTAGCACCGGCTGCCGCCAGGGGTGAAAAAAGGCACGGAGGGAGAGAGAGAGAGACCGTTCATCCAAGCCTCATTAACCCACCCGCATCGTCGTCGCTTTAGGCTGCAATATTCGCGTCGAATGTATATACGAGGCCGCGGAATTTCATTTTCCGGCCCATTCGCTGGCTCTCTGCTCACCCGATCTTTCGCGGCAGTGTCTACGGTAGCAGTTTGTACTCCCGTGCACACATTGTGATTCCGATGTGACTCCCTCTCACGTCGGCCTTCGGAATGGGACGCGATAAATTTTACCGACATAAAGACGTCGCTCTCGTTTTTCGGTGCAGTGCCTCGCCTCCTCGCGCCGCCAGTTCAATTTCGCGCACGTAACCGCTTCTCTTTCTCGCGACGCGCTCGCTGGAATCATTGAAAAATGCCCGGGCGCGCAGTTTGTCTTGTTAGTGCGCGGCCGCACGTACGTACGCTTGCACCCTGGAAATAAGTTGTTGTCGGACGCGAGAGAGAGACAACGCGTTCGAACGGAGACGAAGTGCGGAAGAGTAGATAGTGGTATAGAGAGAGAGAAAGAGAGAGGTTTTGTACTTTTTTTCGTGAGGAGGAGTCGTGGAGAAGAGGAGTTTCGAGCGTTTGGAAATTTATGTCGCGTCGTGGAATTTGTGAAAATGACGCTACGTGTTTGCCCGAGGATAAAGTGGTGCACGTGACAAGTTATCAGTAATATATTGCGCTTTTCAAAATAACATTAATTTTGTATTATTGCAATTTATACATGAAAATCTCGATTTTAAAAATTAACTTTCGAATAATTTAACGTAGATTAGGGGAAAAAAATCATCTACTATATAAATATGTATTAAAAATAATATTTTATTCTATTATATTTACAATTGGAACAAACACTTAGAATACAAATAGTTGGAGCACAATAATTTTTTGTCTCGGTCAATATACATCTATATTTGGTGAAAACATTATCCAACATAAGTTCATTTTTCTAATTAAGATATATATACAAAGTTGTTCCCGTAGATATACATACAAAGTTTTTTTTTCTTGACATCAGCAGTTAAAATATAGTATTTACTTAGCTACTTATAAATTATATATAATAAATACTTTAAAATTCTGTTCATTGATGAGTCCTCATCAACATCGTTGAAGTAATACTGAATAAGTCTATGTTTATTCATTTGTATGAAGTAATCCATCATGTAATTTCGTATATCTCGACTCACATTGGATCTTCTTGTTCTGGCATTTCTAGCGATTCTTCTGGTTCACCAGCTGATCTTAATTGTGGGCTACTTTCTACCAACCTTTGCATTTCCTGAAGAATTACTAGTTCTTCTTCGCCCGTGTCTGTCTCTTCATTCCCATCAACTCTTGCCCTATCATTTTCTTCCACGTTTCTTCTTACTTCTTCGGCTCTTTCTAAGACCTCCGACTCCCCTTCTCTTGCTGCTGCTCGATTTTGTTGGATACCTGACGGCCCTGGAATTGGTTGTCCCTCTGCCGTCTGTTGAGCTAGTCTTGCGCGTGCTCTTAGTTCTTCGAATCGCTTTTTCCTGCGGTTCTTCGCGACTTTCATTCCCATGAGCACAATTTGTGAGTTCATAGCTATGTGCCGATTCGGTAACTGCCGTGAATTTTGACCCAACCCAGGTCTCAGTCCACCTCGATGAATCGGTCTTCGTAGTTCTCTTAATCGACCTATCTGTAATATGTGCGGCACCGGTAAGTTGCCAGCCGAAGCAATGTTACTCCGCGCATTGCTGGTAATGTTGGAGGGCCTCAGAGGTGATGCGGGGGTAGTGTCTTCTTGGTGGGAGACTCTCTCAAGGGACTCGGGATTGAATGGTGATTCTTGCGGTCTCGCTCGATCTACATTTGGATTCGACGCCAGAAATGGACGATCCCGAACTGGATCTTCTTGGTTCAACCTTTCAAGGTCCTGAAGACCTCTTCGTCGTTCTTCTATTCTTGGCTCTTCATCCCCGCCAACTCTTGCTCTATGATTTTCTACAACGTGTATTCTTACTTCATCGTTACTTTCTAAGACCTCCAACTCTCCCATTCTCTCAGGTGCGACTACTTCTTCACTTTGCGGTCGCCCTCTTGCTGCTGCTTGATTTTGTTGACTACCTGACGGACCTGGAATTGGATAATACGTCTGTCGAGATAGACTTTGGTGTAGTAGTAGTGCTTCTCGTTCCATTATTTCGCTTACCACTTGCCAAAGTTCTCCTGTCTGACCTTGCTCTAGCATGTTATTCAGGAGATCTTCTGGCATTCCTAAACTCTCGGCTGTTCGTCGAATCAAATCTGTCTGTGTTTGTCCACTCGGACCCGGCTGTGCATCCTGCTGACTTGGACCAGCCTGTGCAGCTTGTCTATCCCGATGTAACTGTTCTTGCCATTCTCTTTCTCTCTCTCTAAACACGCGCTCTTCCTGGGAAAAGTTGGACGGAGTGTTGCTACTCGTCGGATTGCGCAAAGCGCTTAAGGGAATTCTGACGACGAGGCTAATGTTCTGTGGCCGATTTGGCTGAGAGCCATTGGGTATGACTCGGGGCCTCATAAATGGGGCGGGAGGATTGCTGGGGTCCCGGGGGGGCGAGGGGGTGTTTTCGGGAGGAGATGTATCATCGGGGTAAGGCATCGCCACTCCTCGGCAGTACACCCTCTCAAGAGAGTCGGGATCGAACGGTGATCTTTCCAGTATCTCTCGATCGTTTGGATCTTCGACAAGCACTGGAGGAAAAAAGTCTGGCAGAATTTCAAAATCCGCCATTCTTGGATTTTGTATTTGACGGCCTATCAACATTACAGTACCTATTATGGCTGCCAAGCCTGAAACGGATGAAGGGGCCGGCGGAACAGGTATATAATTTTCATTTCTTTCGTCGGGACGACGAGCGGGCTCTTCATCGATGTTACGCGGCGGGTTTCTACGTGCTGGGTCATCGTCTTCATTTTCCATTTTGTCGCTACTAGAAACAAAAATATATACGTTATTATTGTTCTCATAAATGTAGCCAGTTATAGGACTTTCGCTATCATATTATTATTATTATATAGCGTTACATATTCTGATACTGAATTAAGAGTAATGAAATATTATGACACGCACTAACACAATATTCTTTGGTTCATTTAAGCAAATGTGTTATTTGAACGTAGAAATATTTTGTATTTGTGGTTTACAGTATATAAAAATCATACTATCTTTAACTGGTAGTGAAAACTATTACTTATCAAACGAAAATTCATTTCATAAGCCTAATAGGTAACATTATTACACAAGAAATCTAAAATTTGCTAAATAACCGCATGCACTCAACACATCTTTCTCGTGCGCATTCAACTAAATTCCTATGACGATCTACGCGACTTTGCATGCAAAAGGAACTGGATTCTTTGGGCTCTCTTTCACTCCAATAAAAGATGGCAAAGCTCTTTCTCTTTCCGTCTGTCCTCTCTCTTTCTCTTTCTATCCTGCTCTCGCATCAGCGTTCGATAGCAGTGCGCCGCATTATTTCCTCGTTACCCGATAACCCGCAGAAAAGTTCTCCCCCGTTCTCTCCTTCAGCGGTTATTACCCAGCACTTTTCCACCCTCTCCCATCTCTTCCTCTCTCTCTCTCTCTCTCTCTCTCTCTCTCTCTCTCTCTCTCTCTCTCTCTCTCTCTCTCACTCTTTTTCGTGTCGTGTGCACACGCATCGCCCCACAAAGCCAGGAGCGCACAACACTGCACGGTAGTGGGGTAAACACACACACACACACATTCACGCGTATACGCAGCGAGCTCGACTTTGTCGCGCTTGGATTCATATGAGAGAGTGAGAGGGAGAGAGAGAGAGAAGGGGGAGAGCTTACTCGCCAAGCGGGAAAGAACGTACCGCGCGTGGAATATGCCGAGCCGAGCACGTTTAGAGGCTAGCTGCTCATGCTGCGCGTCGTATACGGTACCTGCCCATTTGCACTTCACAGCGTACGCGAGCTTTGCGTATTACATATATACAGTATATATGGGTGTATACGTGCATATGAACTTGCGTGGGCATCGAGCACGTTTTCGTTCCGCGACACTGAGTCTCTGAGGCTTCGGTTTTCTCGGTTTTGCTTGAGTTTGTAAGATTATAGAGGGAAACGTTTGTTTATAAGTAAAATAACGGTGGGCTTAGTTGAAGCGAAGATACAAGGTGTAAAATCTTTAATTTTTACGTAGGAAACCAGTCCGGTAATCCATATTAGTGTGCCACGCATGCTCATGTCTGGGGATGTAAAAAACTGTCGAAAAAAGTCCACTTTTTCCACTTCTTCCGAAAAGTGGACTTTTTTCGACAGTTTTTTACATCACCAGACATGAGCATGCGTGGCACACTAATGTAAATTGCTGGACTGGCTTTCTACGTCAAAATTGAAAATTGTACACCTTGTGTCGTTTATGTGCTATGAACGCTCCGCTAATAAAAGCAATAAATTATCTTAAAAAGAAAGTATCAAAAAAGTTAAAGGTTCCGTAGTGGATTTCCTCATCAATTTGCCAACATCAAAGCTGTCTCGAAACCTGGACGTTTTCTTTGCCTATGATATTTCCATCAAGTTGCTTTAACTATTATTAAATAAAATATCACAATGAAACACAAGCCAAAAAAGATAATTCTATTCTCTAAATACCAAAAAAGAAATATATATTTTAAGTATCAAAACAATAATAGCAATTAAATTAACACGTAAAATCAATTACACAATCGACTCACTCAAGTTAAAAACCAACATTCAGTGAAAACACTATATCCCGCTAAATGCTTTTCGATCGCAATCGAAAATAAAAAAGCAAACACGCGTCGCATCCTCAACGCGCAGCTCCCCGCATTAAAAAAATATTTAGAAGTAAGGGGGAGCTGGTCGTCGATCAACATACGCACCCCCGAAGACTGTGAGAACTCATAAGAATGACTCAGCCGCGCCGACACCCTCGCAGTTAAACTATCTATACACAGCAAGGGTGCAAGTATAGTGTACGCGCATCCTATACATATACCATCTTCGCTCGGACGACGTAAAGTGCTATCTTTACGACTGCTTCGATCGCATCGGACACGCCTTTCTCGCTGCATGTGTAAAAGGGGGGAAAAGGCGAAAGAGGAGCCCAGAATCAGGCAATATCTAGGCCACGTGCGTGAGCCGGAGTATTCTCCAGATGCTCCAGTGCGCCCGCACTCACGGCGATTAGGGCGCGCGCGCTCGAGTAACCGTCGAAATGCTAATTGTGATTGCCCGGGAGATGGTTTGGCGAATGGAGGGGAGGAGGATATAGGTGGAATGCTCGGGGGAGATTAAAAAATCGTAAAATTACGGTAACTGCGCCCGTCGGCCCTGATATATAGTGCGAGCGATTTTTTTTTTGCTTACTCGGCAGTGAGATAATATTTTATTGGCGGTTTTGTGGGCGGGATGGCTGATTAAGCAGCGTGTGAACATTAGTTTTCCTCGGTTTGACAAGAAGCTGGGTTATTTTGGATCAAATGTATACTTAGATAATATACGTGTCTAAGTTGTTATACAATTTCGTCAATGTTCACCGATTTCTTTATAATTCCCGCAATCTCGAACAAAAATCCCTTCCTAACCCAAACCACAACAACTCCCGATTAGACCCCACCGCGCGTCTAATACGACGCCTTTCATCAACTCTCGCGCACAGGCTGGAAACCGCAAAACAAGCAGTCGGGGTACACCGCACATAAGCGCTCGCACGCAAACCCCGAACGTCATCAAACAATAATTCTCGAGCGGCGCTGCGCATCTCCCAATCCGCGCTATATAGCGAATACACGGCAAGCCGACTCTCACCCGCGCGTCAAAAATACATATCCGCACGAATCGACTAGCGTATTACCCACGTACACACACTGCGCATATAGACGCACATCCGACGGAATCAGCGATGCGCTTTATCATTCGTTTCCGCGCACACGCGCACGCTCTCTCTCTCTCTCTCTCTCTCTCTCTCTCTCTCTCTCTCTCTCTCTCTCTCTCTCTCTCTGTCGCGCGCCGCTTCGACAATGGCCCCATTATGAAATCATTAATCCGTTAATGGCGGCCCGTCATCGGCTAGTACGTAGCGGCGAGGCTCCCCGCACGCACCCCGGGACTTTCGTGCGTGACCGAACGGAAACCGCGTAATCTGCGTAATACGCGGCCGTGCCATTACGCCATTACCGCCCGACAGAGGCATGGGGGAGCGTCAAGAAACTCACGTGGGTATTAGGCGGCTGTTTGATGATACGGCCAAGTGTAATGGTCGGTTTGACTTTTTTCCTTTTTGGACTGGTATAGAGCTTTTTTTCGGAGTTACTCGAGGATGAAAGTGTATATTTATATGTGTTATCGTATAGTCGAAGGTGTAATTGGGAAATAAGGTGATGTGACGTGCGCGGTTTTGGATATAGCCTGTATTTATGGTGATTTACTGTGAGCGAGGTGTTGTGTCAATATTTATAGAGCGCAAAATGAGGGGGCAGTGTGTTATTCTTATAGTGAGATGTGCTGATTTATGTTATGAATTATAACTCTGTGTGATGGTTTGAAAATTCAGGCAACGAGTTGGTTTCGTAGAGAGTAGAGAGAATTTTAGAAATTTCATGTAATACTATATAGAGTACTATTATTTGGATATTATTGATTAATAATTATTGAATTAAGGCTTATTCAGAATTCTAAATTTTATATACCGTTTTCTTACGTTTTAAAAAAATCTGATGCACCTTATTTTAAAGAAATCGTGTTATTGTGACATTTTGCAGTAGCTATAAGCAATATTAAAATTGTAAATATTGTTTTAAGCTATAGACTTCATTTCATTATTGTAATTATAACTCACATTGGATATATTAAAATTCATTTATAAATATATGATATATATCTGTTGCAGGATTTAATTAATATTATGTTTATTGATGCGAACGTGCATCAATAATTTCATCTTCGTAAAATGATGGAAATCATCTTCTATAAAGTATTGGAATACGATTTAAAATTAATTATTTCGTATGGCAGTGCAGACATTCCTCATTAATTAAATTTCAATTGATTTAATGTTAAACACATTTTTCGCATTGAAATTCATGAATAACCAAATCTCGTATTCTATATTAATTTGGTTAAAATATATTCTACTTTAAATTGCTGTTGGGTCCAAGTGTCAATAAAATTCTGACCTGTGTTTCCTAAAAATGATACTTTACCGGAGATATACTTTACCGGATACGGGCGTACAGCTACCCGACCTAGGTATTGTAGAGTCACTATAATATGTTTTTATTCAAAAGTTAGAGGATCTTACTATATACGAAAAACACTTTGTTTTATTGGAAAACTAATAAATACTAGAACATGAAATGGGGACTGTGATGACAAATATTCTAACTTAATTATATAGAAGAAAGAACAAAAGAACAATTTAAAATTACTTACTCTCTGCCTTTATGTGTTGTTGTCAAGTTCTCTGCTTACCCCTCAGTTTTAAATTAAAGTTTTGAAAACTGGTATTTCCATGAGCAGCGGTATGTAGGTTGGTAACTCGGAGTGAACTGATTTTCAGAGGTGCGCTTGGCGGTATATACCTATATACATATATAGTGGGAAGAAAATGGGCGCAACCGCTTCCTCATAAGCATCGGATTAGGTTCGACCTAGAAGGAAAACTATTTGTTCTTCCGATCGCTGAAACAACCTCTTCTCAAATTCGAATACTGGGATTCGATAGTGAGGTCCGAATATGTAAAAACCCTTATAACTTATTTAGTAAACGACGCCTAAATAAACTTATAATTTCAGTGGTGTTAAGCTTACGAACAATACTCAATTTTAAGATAATGGGTTTTCTAAAATGAGTAATTATAACTTCTAACAAAATTTTAATAAAATGTGAACTTAGGCTAAGTTGGTAAGAATTAAATGGAATATTAACGAAAAATTAAATAATATTAAATTTATCAGTCATCCACAATATTCAATTTAAAAAAACTACTATTTCTGTGTATAAGATCATTTTTCCTTTTAAATCGCTCGTAGCTCGGAAACGAAGCGTTTTCCGAAAAAATTACATGAGCGAAAAAGCGTTTATGTTGGTAAATTTACCTAAAACAATGGTTGAATCATCGATTTCCAAAATTTTTATAATTCTACAAATTTTTTTTTTAAATGAAGAGGCTACTTAAAATTTATAAAAACCATAGTTGTAATGTGATTTATTCATTTAAAATGGTGGAGATAGTTAATGTATAAATAAAGTATACTTAACATTACTAAGATAACATTTTTCTTAACAGTTTCGTCCATTTTATTAACAAACCCAATAGATAAGGTATTTACCCTATAGCTTTAACTTCTTGCTTTTGCAAATTATTTGAAACGATGATAAAAACTCGACTGGCATGGGGATGCGAAAAGAATGAAATCATACCGAAAAGCCAAACCGGTTTTAGAACAGGCAACTCTACAACCAATAACCTAATAAATCTATCCATATCTATAAATAAAAACTAGCCGATGTCAGTTGTTCCGAAAGCATTCTCAAATTATCAAGTTTACAACTAAAGAAAGACTCAATTACATTGACTACTTGATAACAGAATTTCGCACAACCGACAAAGGTGCTTCGAAAAAATTCTATTTCTCCCAACATCTTCAATAAAATTCGCTTTTTAGAATTCAATACTTAGCCAATTCTCCCAGTTTGCAAATTACGCACGTCGAAAATGGGAGCGCGCGATATCTCATCGGATTTTCTCTCTTCTAAAAAAAAAGAAGTTTCTCAAGACATCCACGTATATAGTACAGATATATAAATAAATAGGCAATAGCTGATAGACCGAGGACGACGTGCGCATAGAAATTCGAGCCAATAAGGAAGTGCGTGAAGAACTGCCTAGTATCTATACATCTATATACAAGCAACCGAGGAGAGGCAATATTCAGCAGTGCATTTTGCCCTGCAGCTAAACTCGCCGAGTTATATTTGCTGTCTCGCGCGCGCGGCTGTCCTCGTCTTCTCCTTTTCACTGCCTCTGCTCCTTTTTACGTTCTGGAATACACGGGTTATTCCGAGCACGAAGTGATTTTAAAATTCGATCGTTTATAAAAGTCAATTCCTATCTACGCGAATAACAAATTTTCAACGAACTCATGTGTAAAAGATGCGGTATTTTGTTCTACTTCTTTTCAAATATTTCCTATACTTTCTCCTATAGTCAATAAAGTATGAGGTAGGTACGAGTCGCGTGACGTGTACTGATGTACGAGTAGACAGACCGAAAATTATGCGAACAACAATTCCAGGCATTCGATTTTACGAGGAAGCTTTTCCCGGGGGCTATATGCAGATTTAACGTTCAAGGTTGGGTGTGCTTAAATTTAAGAACCTGTTAAATTTAACCTTCAAAGACAGGAGCTTGCGATGAATATATTTCAGACTATTGTCTAAAAATATACGTTATAGGAATTTCGCTGGAAACTATATAAGTGAACCGCTCATCAATGTATTATAAGAACCAATAGCGTTCCGGAAATACTTTGCGTAACACACATACTTTCCTTATCGTAAAAATGAATCTTCAAAAATAAATTGATTATTATAGGTAATATGGATATTTTCAAGTAAATAATATAATAACGTTAAATAAAGGCGAAAATAATTTTTCATGGAATATCTCGTATATTCTCGTTCCCGCAAGATCGTTGGCAAAGAGCCTCGAGTTTCACTTCGCTTTCTTATATAGCTCCTCGCAGATTTAATTGCGGCTACGTCTTATACGACGACGATGAATTCATGGAAATTACGAGGGGAAATCGATTTTAAAGCAGCAGCAGCAGCCAGAACCGCTGCTGTTTTCTCTTCGAGTAGCCATACACATGCGCCACGTAAACGCCGAGTCGATTTATCGTGTTTCTCGCTAAAGGTGGCGAGGTGAAATACAAGCTCGCTCGTTTCGTAATTAACGTTAATCAATGTAAAACGAGATATTTAATTTCCAGCCTCTTTTTGTAGATCGAAATTTTACCACCTACGTTGGGTAATAATTCCCGCACGCGCGTACGTAACACTATAGAGCGGCATGGGTTTACACAGTGTTTGTATTTGGTAAAGATATTCAGAATACAAGCGCGTACTGAGTTCCGTTCTCTTGCTTAAAATTTCAATTACCTCTATGTATTGAACCCAGCTATAAATTACTATAAATAAGTGAATTTTTCTTTATTATTATCTATATATGTATAAAATTATACACACTTCCTCACATGACAAAAAAATGCTTTACCCTTTTATTTTACAAATAAAGTTTCTTCCAAAACTTTTATATTCAAATTTCAATACGTCGATTTGGAAAATGAAATTTCACCGCTGATGTGTAGTACATTTTAAGGTAGCGCCGGTGGAAATCAATAAGCTACAGCCGTGTTTCTTTCATTCCTTTGAAATCACTTTTATTCCCGAGGGATGCAGCTTTTCTGCAGCGCTATCGAGAAAACTACTTGTCTGTTTGTGTTTCTTTCACAACTTTCTTATTGATCCTTCATTGTAAGCAGCACATACCTCTTTCCTTTTCAACTTTCCCAGCGAGTTGGACACTCGTTATCTGACAAATAGAAAACCGTATAAAGAAACTTAACAATTGTTTTCTGTCATGTATATAGTACGTGTTAACTCGTAAAAAAGAATTGAAGTGCGATATACGTTACAGTATTCATTCGCAAAAAAAATTTTGTGAATTTGTAAAGTATTTACTTCATGTTAATGCACATCTTTATTAATTAAATAAATAACTCCTCGATCTATCAGACAAAATTTGATAGTAAAAAAAATTATAGCATAAATTAAGATACGCTTTCTAAAAAAACCTCTTAACAACGAAAATAACTCCAAAAAACAAAATATACGTATGCCCTATATAACACATTCGCATAGGCCCATCCCCGTTGCCACTGATATAAAAACATGCAAATGCACACATTTTATCAACGCACGCATGCAGCGCGATCTAATTATGGAAATACTCGCACTCGCATCCTCTCACACATCGGAGGGGATATATACGCACACGCATCCTCTCTGTAATCAAATGTAAGCGCTGATTGAATTTCCTTCATTGACGGTAAATTGCAGCTTCTCATGTGTAACTTAATCCCAGCTCTGCGCCACCCCGCGCGCGCAATCTCAGGTGATCGAACGCGAGTTCCTCGGTGCGATGCTAATCGCGCGGTTCCGCGTGCGTTAGAACGAGCGCATTTGCGCGGAGATGCGGAATATCGAAATTGCAATGCGCGAATGGGCGTGTGGGTATATATATACGAGAGCGAGCGCAATAGCCGCGCTGCGCCGGGCTTTGACGTGGGGAAAGAGAGAAGGGAGTTTGTGTGTGTATATACTAGCGCTTACTGAGATTGAAGTGGAATTTTTATTGTGGTTTGAATTTACTTATGTGATTGCATTAGTCAATGGGCAAACGAAAAATTATTATATACGCATGTGATGATGCTGAGTTGAGCGTGGTTTTGCTTTGTGTTTAATTTAATTATGTTATCAAATATTGATTTAAGCGTGGTTTTTGATTTCGAAAATATCCCATCACAGTATTTCTGATTGCCCGAATTAACATAAAGTATAAGACACTGTTAGAAGATTCGAAAATCAACATTTAATCTACGTAGAATAATGTATTAATCGCTATTATAATATCTTTTTGGTTTATTCAAAATGAAGTATTGCAATTTCAAGTCGATTATTATTATTATCAATTAAAATTAATATTTCTATTTAAATGCTATTTTTGAGTTAATTTTAACTTAGTTTTTTAAAGTTTCACATATCCTTATAACCATTATAAGAGTAGGTATTGCAATTAATATACGTATTAACTAACAATTTTAAAACTTTAAAACCTAATTCATGCATACTTATTATATAAACTATGGATTAAACCATTCATCTCTTTCTTGAAGTAAATCATTGACCGGGTGCGTTTCAGACTTCAGAGGTAACTTCGAATGTTAAATAATCGGAAATTTATGGTTACATTCCGACCTCGCTCGCCGCTCTCGCGGTTATTTATTGGCTGATTTTTCCAACGAATGACATATCTACTGCAGCTAAGATAAACCTAAATGGATGGTCGCCTGGCTGTAGGATTTTTCGTTGCTTCATGCATGCATTCAACGATGCAGCGTGGCATTGTGATTTTACAACGGACATAAATTGTCTATTCCAGTTTAAGATAGTCGATCAGTTTTCAGCATATTTAAAAATATTAAAATTATATAACAAAACATAGTAGGTTATTACTACATCTGAAACTAATATCAATGAGATATCGGATCATCCTTCAATAATTAGCTTTATTTTTGTACACAAAATAATTGTCAATTGCAGGATTAAATAAACATCCGACAATCAAGTTCCAAATTACCGGCGAACATTTTCGGAAAACAACCAATCGCGCTTTCCTCGTAATGAAATTTAAAAGTTGAATTCGATTGGCCTCGCTGTCGTTCTCTGTGCGATTCATTAGCCATTGTTTTCCACGTGTTAGCACGCGAGTAAGCACAAGCGGCTCTCGTGTGTATACGGTGGGCAGCTGCGATGAGGGCCACCGGGGGAGTGACGGAAGGACATGAGAGTGGGGAAAAAGTTGACATCCCCTCTCCTCGCCGGTGTTTACCGCGCCGAAGTAAACAGGACTAGTTTAAATAGCCAACAATGACATAGTCGACGAAATAAGCGAATTTGCGCTGACAGGACCTAACGCTTTCTCGCTATCGCGTGGCACGACAACGACAGCAAATCGGGAAAAGTCGATTAATTTTTAAACGCATCCCCCTTGGAGTAAGAGAGAGAGAGAGAGAGAGAGAGCTTCGTTCGGTGATTTAATGCGAAAAGTTCTTATTGCGATGTTCGTCTGTGTACACACGAATATCCTGCTCGAGTGAGATAACAGCACGTCGTGCGGTCGCTGCGCCTGTGTGCCATTCGTTTTAAATGTCAACAGCAGCCGTTAATCGATTTTTTTTCCCACTGAAGAAACGAGGTAAATATCTCCTTTAATACCCGCCACTCTATCGGGTTAATTGGTTTTTTACGATGCACTTACTTTGCTCGCTCGTATATAATATGAAATTGTTTTCGCTGTCAAATTAGTGCAGCGGTTAAATATCGAGCTTGAAAATTTAACAATACGAAGCAAAGATGATTTCGCTTAGCAATAGGTCATGAAAATACTTTAACATGAAATGCTCTTTACAGATAATTATAGACACAATGAGCGGAGTAGGAAGCAGCGGGAAATGCCTGCAGATGCAGATACGTTTTGGTATCCGCTACCAGTGGATCCTCACCGATGTCACGAAATTTCACGCCGAGAAGTGCTTCGAGTCGTGTCCCCTGTTCTTCCAAAACGGCAACGAACCAAAGTGTTTCAAACTGAAGATCATCAAAGCCAAGTCTAGTCCAGCATCGATCGAAGACAGCAACGAGATGTACTTTCTGCACTTCAACTTTGGGAGCGCGTTATTCGAGGAATCGAGTTACCACATCTATTACTGCATCTGCAATAAATTCGCTCAACAGGTGACGAAACTAGAGAGCATCGAGTTGCACGTCGCTCAAGGAAAGATCGTCCCGTTTTACCTAAGCTTCATCTCTGAGAGCGAGTTGAAAGAGATAATCGATCAATACGATACGTTGATCATCGATGTGATTATGCTGGATTTGACATTGCCCAAAGTAATACGCACGGACATGGAGACCATCAACGGCAGCATTCAGAATAACCAAGATACAGATAACGAGACGCCGCGCGACAGTGTTGTTAGACATAATCTTTTTAATGATAATTCCACGAGTGATTTAATATTGTTTGTCAAGGGTCAGAAGTTTTTCGTGCATAAAATTGTCCTGGCCTCAAAAAGTCCAACATTTTCAGTAACACTCTTACCGAAGTTAAGCAAGAATCAAGTGATGAGCATCACGATTGACGATTTCGATCCGGCAGTTGTAGCCAAGATGCTTGGCTACATGTACCTCAACTCCGTGAACAACATCGAAGACATTGTTTTCGACCTTTACAGAATAGCGAAAAAGTTTCGTCTCGACGGACTCATGAAAATATGCGTGAAATGCATCATGAAGAATATAACTGCGGACAACGCAATGACAATATTTGTATTCGCGGTGAAGAATGATATCAAAGAGCTTAAAAAGAATGCAAAAGCGGTCATTGCATCGAACGTTGATAGAGTATTGGACAGTGACGGTCTTAACAGAATGATAAAATGTTATGATTTTGTGAACCCCGGGTTATCAATAGTGACTATACCATAAATTACTTGACGGTACACTTGCACGCGAGTTTCAACTTGTAAGCATTATTATATTGTACATTTGAACATGATATAACTGATTTAATCAGTTAATGCCAACTGCATTTAAAAGTGATAATGGATTATGTATTTAAAAATTTATTGTTAACTATTATATTATTTTTCCTACTGATTTGTTATACTGAAAAACTTGTAATAAAACGCTTCTTATAAATTTTAATGTAATCTTATACATTTGATATCCAACACTGTAACTATTATTCAAAAAGAATTCGATACTCGTAGGTAGTCTAAAACGTCGGCAAAGCGCATTTATTTTATAAAATTGAAAGTTTTAATGGGCCGAGAACAAGTTTGATATTTGTTGTCAGAGAATATCAGAAATTAATTAATATACAATCTCTTATTAAGAGGCACGGTAGAGTAAATCAAAGTTTCGATTGGAGAGAGAAGTTTACGATACGAGATTGCGCCTCGTGTTTACATGCGAATTTCCGACATTGCCCGGAGAACAACAAACGTGGAGGCATAGAGAAGCAGCCTCGGCTTGCCTCGAATTTCCAGAGTAAATAGGGAGTCTTTATCTTGGAAGTAATAAAGCCAATAATGTTATAACGCAATATGAACTTTATTAGTACATAGTTATTATAAATATACAAGGATGCATCAAATTTATGTTATTATAAAGTTAATCAAACAATTTCAAATTTAAGAGATATATAATTTATGTTTCAAAAATTTTCATTTTATATCAAAGCTAAGCTATTATTTAGTATTAAAGAAATATATAGTGTGAATATCTGTGGCTTCGAGGCATAACGACATAAGTCCACTTTTTACATTTCTGAGAAAAATGGGTTTCAATATTCAAACTTATTCGTAAGATCGGAATCAACGAGTTAGAACGCGATACTGTAC
>UXGD01003058.1:0-22185 GCA_900474315.1 Torymus auratus | reverse complement strand
TGTTACTATTTCAGTTCAGCGTGCCTGTTCAGGTTCACGTAGATTTCTCCATCTACGTGAACCTCACCTCTTTCTGCCATTTAGGTTTAACACTTTTTTAAATAATCGACTCGTTTATTGTCACATGTCTATACGTAGCTCAATATGATCAAGAATTTCAAGACAAGACAACAATATTTTCATATTGACTTAAGAGACCAAGACAAGAGAGAAATGTTCAAGAATTTCCAAGAGCGAGACAATAATTACAGAAATATTGCTCTCGTCTTTTCTTGTCTTTTGTTGATTTTCTTGTCTTGCTCTCGTGCAGCCCTAATCTGCATTGTGCCGAAAGCATCGAATAAATTTCATTTATGAACCGCGCCGTGTGCGAGAGCAGCACTGTATAATACGCATCATTCGCGGGGACCCGTACACAACGGGCACGGGATATAAGGGACAAAGAATGCCTGTAACATTTTACGCGAGCGCATAACCGCACATGTTTCATGCATTTATCATCCCAATCCAATCTAATTTTAATCTCTCCCTCCCTCTATATACCTCCGCGCGCGCCAATACTTTCTCCGCGCTCGCAGCTTTTTCATCTCTCGCTCTGTGGCGCGAACTTCTCTTTTTGCATCCTCTCTTTGTATCCCTTTCCCTCTCTTCCTCACCGGGAGAGAGGAGTAACTTCACCGAAGCGGTTTTACGATTACGGCGAGAGAGAGAGAGAAAGACACGAGTTTACGGCGAGAGAGCGTCGAGATTCTATTATGCGATCCGCGCAGCTCTGCCTGTTTTCAATCCGCGCGAGAACAATAAAATCGCCGCTTGTCTTTTTTTCGGCGCTCTTTCGGTTTCTTTTCCCTCTCTCCCTCTCCTTCTCTAGGCGAATAAACTCCGTCTCGTGGTTACGTAAGCGGGGCGCACGCGTAGGGTGGTCGGTTCTTTTTTTAAAATAGAGAGAGAGAGGAGAGTATAGACGCGCGCCGTCGTCGTCGGCCACTTAAGTCGTTTTTTTCTCGACGCGCTTTTTTACGTATTAGCTCTCTCGGAGAGCTGCTTTCGTCGCGTGTAGAGTTTTACGAGGCGATTTGTGACGCGCGTGCGGCTTGATGATGGATTTTTTGTTTTGAGCGGGGGATTTGTGACTGGTGGGTGTGTGCGTGCAGTGCAGCAGACGACGAAAGGACGGTTATGATGGAGGGCTTTTTAATTGTGACGTGATTGGGTTCGGGAGCTTTGACGTTTATGAGGGTTTTACTATAGATGCCTATAGTTGGTTGTTGGGAGTTTGGGCGTGTATACGAGGGAATAGAGATAGTAAATTAAAGAATGCTAACTTATTATAATAAATCGTTGTTTATTATTTTGTAGGTAACGGAAAGGAACATAAAAAAATTCAACTTTTTATTGATTTGAAAATAATAAAGTAAATTATAGGCTTTTGAAGAGGATGCAAAGATTTGTGACGCAGTGAAATCTGTATTTTTTTTTTGAAAAAAGTTTAGTGGTTGATCTTTTTATCCTCAATGACGTTCGATTTTTTATCTGTGAATGTGAATGTAGTGATATATTGAAAGGCTTTTAACTCGTGACGTCAGCTTTATCGAATTTTTATTAGGTGTGAATTCGGTAGTTTGAATTTCAAAATGGATTTAACTGATATAATAAATCAAGGATAGGATTACCTATTTCTTCACATTTCAATTCATTACATTTGTCTTTATGATTCTGGTCGTCACACTTTTATGATCACAAGTTCTATAATATCTTCTGTAAAAGTTTTAAGTGACGAAAGAGATGTATAAATAAAAATCCATTAGAAAAAGTCTATCAACTTCTGATAAGGGAATAAAATATGTTACCGCTGTGTAAACTTTGTGCATAGAATAAATAAAGATATATAGCGAGAGATATATATATATACACAAGTATAATATTTTAAATTTACATTCCTTGACTGCATTAAATTATTCATATTGCGAAAGTTTATTGAAGTTAAATTGTTTTATACCATAAGCGTAATAAGTTCACAACTCACGTTTTATTAAACTGAAAATTCCACTCGGTTATTGAAATTCTATTGCCATTTCATGACTATTTAGAATCTACCAAAAAAAGAAAACCTGTTTCTATTGCGTAAAATTAAGCGTTATAAAAATAGACACGTATACATACGTTTTCACGCATCGGCGCTTGAGAAAAAGTTCGATACACATCGAATGATAAATCTCCATTATATAAAGAAATATTTATTGGAATCTGAAAAATCATAAGGATTGCATAAGCTCACGTCAATGCTATAGTATAGAACAGCAAAGAAAAATATAACGTGTTTTCCTGTGTGTAGAAAAAATGTTCCTCGTAATAAATAGCAAATTACGACTAATGCCCGTTACAAACGTAAACATCGCGGAAAAAAGCCTTACAGCTGATCTCGAAAACCCTATTTACACGCGATACACTCTACAACGCACCGCTCATTACCGCATCATGCGTTTCTTTTTTCAATTTGTCACCGATTAAACATTGTACCAATTAAATACGAGGCTGAAGTACTTAAAATAATGCTCTTTTTACAATCGGCGCACTGGCGCTCTCTTCTCTCTAGCCTATAATTTCTTGCCCAACTAATGGTTTGCCATTTTTTTCTCCTCTGTTGCAGGTACGCACGTTAAATTATTCATCGCAGCTCGTCGCCTTTTTGCCTATATACGTACGTATACTCTACACAAACACACGCACAACATGTAAGTGAAACGCCGGGAGAGAGAGAGAGATGCCACCGCGCTAGCTGTGTCGGTTTAAAAATTCCTAGCGCGGCGCGGTCTTTTAATGCGGCGAGTTAAGAGCAATATTGATTTTAAATGGCAAAATAATTATCACTGCGCTTGCGGAGGGAAAGAGCGCGCACGCGGAGAAGGGTATTAATTATAATATGCTTGGAAACGCATTTCGAGATGACGAGATGGTATCTCGCGGACGTGTGTATATGTGCAGGTATCTAGCGGTCTCCTCGGCTATTGAAAATTATCGGATGCGGATGGAGAGTGAGAGCTGTGTTTACTCTTTCACGTTAATTCCTAGAGTGAAAAAGGATACGGACGTATGTGCGTGCGATGGGAGAGAGATAAAATCGGGGTTTCTTATACTTTGTGTTTTAAGCGTATAAAAATTAACTTAGAAAATAACCGTAAAGTTGTTAGAGCTCGTAAACAGCGCGTGTTTGTCATTATATTTTCAAGTACATGTTTAATTTAAAGTGTTGTAAAAAAATTGGCTCTTGAGGTTGTTTGTTTATAGTTTATATTGAGAATAACATAAAATCTATCGATAAATAGTCAATTTTTCATGCCGGAATCTCGGTTGTGCTAAAAATATTTCGACATTAGTAAATCAAACTAAACAGACACGTAAACATCGGTGTTTTATATCTTGTTCAGCAAATACGAAACACAATTACGACCTTGTACACGAAAACCACAGCTCTGCCAAAAAAGTCGCAACCAAGACACCGAAATCTCTAACTAATAAAACTGTAATCCCAAACGAAACCTAGAAAAAAACCCCAGCCATTAAATAATCAGCGAAACTGAGCTCTCGCATAACCGCGCGTAAAGCCTATATCACAGAGCCGTCTCGTTAATTTCGGGATAATTCGGGGAACCGTAATTTACCGCGCGTGCGCCTCGTCGTAACTGTCCGCGCGCTGAAGCGTCTCGCTCGCTGGTGTAAGAATAAAGTCGCGAAAAAGGAAGAGGAAGCGGAAAATGAGAGAACGAAGGGGAAAAACGCTAACGAAGAGCAGTGCGCGACGAGAATGGCCGAACCGAGGAGGGAAAATCGAAGAAGGAACGAGCGAGCGAGCGAGTTAGTCAATGTGCACGCGCGGGGTGACGTTTGAATTATTCATTCGAAGGTGCGGGTTGTTGTTGTTGCTTTTTTTTTTCTTTCTTTCTCGTGTTCTCGGGTGTAGGATGTATGGAGAGCGTTTTCGGTGTCGCAGGGATGTATGTTTCGGATGGTTGTGGCGTGTCCGCAGTGAAGAGGAGTAAATTGTTAATTTTCGATCTTTGTGAGTGCTGTTAAAGGATTCTATAGTATCAATTTGTTATTATCGAGAGCTATTGGTTATTCTTCGTTTGGGTTTATTGTATTTGGACTGAAACGAAAATGTGATAATTGATGGTGGAGAGCTTTAAACGTAATTGCAACATACAGTAGATGTATTTCGACCACATTTTTCATTTATTTGATTTTGAAACAACGAGCTTTAGATTGGAAACAAATTTTTTACTTTTAAAGTTGATTAAAAACAGTTAATAGAAAAGTTAATAGTTAAAAAGCAATTCTTTGTCTGTTAACTAATTGACTATACCATTGAAATCAATTTTCGTTCTGATTATTTTTCTCCGACTCGCACAGTAAATAACGCTACACAATCCTCCGTAGTATAATAACAATACCTATATACCGGGGCTCCGAGCAATTTCACGAAAAATTAAACAAAATTCCATTTTCCGAGCAGAATGCCAGCAATTTCCCGAAAAAAATCCACCATTACCTCCTCTCCTCTCCCTTCTATTTACAAACCCTCACGAATTTTTAAAAGCTCCATCCTATCGGTCCGATTAAAATCGCCACTTAAAAACCCCTCCCTTTTCGGATACGCGTGGAACGTGCTAAAACGCTCCCTCCGAAAAAGCGCCGAAAAAGTAAAACGCCGGCAAGAAGGAAGCGTGAGAATGCGATACGCGAAATCGTCGCATTAATGGGACTGCCGGGCACGTTTAAACGAGCAGCAGCAGCAGCAGCCGAGATACGCGAGTATGCAGCAGCAAGGCCTATGTAAACGAGGAGAGCAGAGAGAGAGAACGAAGTTGCGTTGCTGCTGCGCGCCGCGTCCGTTCTATATTCGTTTCGCTCGCGCGCGTCTTCCGATGCGCGAAACGCCGCGAGACAGAGGCGCGCAGCGAGAGGTAAAAAGAGAAAATGAGCGCGAGTGTATGTGTGTGTGCTTTTCAGGTTGTTTGGGTGGTAGGGAGCATGACTGCTATGTGTAATGTGGATGTTGCATTTTTGTTTCGGAGTGATGCAGTTTTTTAATGATGGGTATGTAGCTGGAGAGAAAGTGTCGATGTAGCTTTTGAAGGACAGTTTTCACTTTGCTACATTTTGGATCTTATGTAATTTGTCTCGCGACGTGTCGGTTTCTGGCTCTTCGGGATTGTTTTTGATCGCTGGTTTTACGGTTCATTAATTTTCACGTGATACATCTTCGCGAATAATTATGAGGTGTACGTGACGGGAATCATTAAAATTTGCAAAAATGGGTCATTTAAAACGGTTTTTTTTTTTTAAATTAAATTTTTATAATGAGCAGTGTTCAACAGTAATAAGAAATAAGTATAATTCTTCCAATAACGTACATTATGTTCGGCAAAATCAAGTTATTATTCTTAATTTCAGATAAATTTCCAGTATATTATTATAATTAAGTATAATCGTAAGAGATATTATTTTAAGATAACATAAATGTTAATCCTATACTAACGATTATTAAATTTCACTATCCAAAATTAATCATCATTCCTGGAACTACTGCACCCTCTTTGACTTACTTTTCATAAATTTAGCCGCGCGTACGAAGATAGCTCGCGCGCGTGCAAAAACAATGTCTCACGCGTGCGCCTGGGATTATGCGTTACATTGTTATACGAGCACGTCAGCTCGCGGGGATGCGCTCGTCAAAACTTACACGCGATAGCTCGTAAACAACGTAACTGTATAAATCTTAAAGACAAAATTTAGATAACGGTTTTATGTTTAACGAGCGCCTTTTAACTGCTCTCCTAGGGTATATTCATAAACTGACCGTCGCTTACAACAGATTTTTGCAAATATTTCGTTACTTTGAGATTCTTTTGCAAGCTTGTGTTTTTTTTCCTCAAAAGAATAAAGTTTTATATTTTGATGGTCATCTCCGTCCAGCATAATAATAAAATGTAAAGTATTAGATAAATTTTCTAAGATATTCAACGTCCTTATTAAATATTAGACCGATGAAGATGGTTAGAAGCCTAGAAAATAGCTAAGAACTTAGTGTTGCTCAATTTTCATGTATGTATATTAATTAAAACATTAATATTACCACCGATCTTGAAAATGCAAAAGAACAAGTTTTCAACTCTAGAAGCGAGAAAAGAGACTGGTTAAATCGTCTCATTGATGCTAAAATATCTACCTATTATTCACCTCCGCCTAGTAAAACGAGTTATTTACCATCAAAAACTGCGCAGTATGTCCAGCACACCCTGCGCAAAATAACTTTTTTACTCTCTCCAGTGATTCAAACTAAATGCACGACAACCGAACGGAATCGAAGACAAAACGAATACAAGAGCGAAGCACACTTAAAAAGAAAGAAGACACAAAGGACACATATGCACAAACACGCGCGCGTGTGCAAAAAGAGCAAACAAATCGACCAACGGCCGGAGAGCTGTACCTATACGAATGGGACCGGCTTTTTACCTCTCGCGGCGCGTATACATATATATGTGTACACGAGTGCCGATACGTCAAGGGGACCGTTTGAATATCTCGCGCCGAGTGCGCGTTTTAGAATGCGCGAGCTACTCCCTAATTGCCCGGCTGTTTGACGATGGGTATTTGCGCGACTTGTTGAACGCCGTCAGATTTAATTGCAGTTTATATGGAACCGCGCGGCGTGTGTGTGTGTATATACGTCGATGATATGTATAGAGCCTTTATATACGAGTTAATTTTATTGGCCGAATTTCGTGCCGTATAGGATATCTTTTTGTGGGGTTAGCGGTTGCTATTGAGCTTTGATTCGAAAATAGTATTTGTTTAAGTGTGTTTGATTTGAACATTAGGGGAAAGGTTGGTAATGCTGTTGAATACTGAATGTGATTTTTGGTATGAGGAAATTTGAAAATAACAGAGACTTTTGATGGGACTGTATATTTTTTATTTTGTCGATAATACCTGAAATATTCATTCTCTTTTTTGTCGGAAGAAAACGAAACTGAGATTTATTTAAACACTTGTCTGTTATATTAAATTTGTTGAAATGATAATTCAGGAAGCGAACGAATCGTTAACATACTACTTTTCTACGGTGGAAGCAATTACATAAATACTTTTCGTGACTTTTTTCAGCAAAATCATTAATAATATCAGAATACTGCAAAATTTCTTTAAAAAAATTAGTTTCTATACTCATAAGAGAGAGGCAATCTAATAGATTTTAAGTCATTGAAGCTCTTAATCGACTAAAAATTAATTTTAATTTAGAAAAAGATCTTTCACTGGTACAGTTAGTTGTCATAACGACTAAATACATTTCCAGTAATAAACAAGTGTTTGGAAAAACATCTTGCAAATCCTTTTCAATTATTAATTGATACATCTTGACTTCCTAACATATTTTTGTCTTATTATTAAGAATAAATTCTTTTGAAAAGTCTTTAAATTGTAGAAATTCTAATACTTTTAAGAAATATTTTTGGATATCTTCTGTAGATAGCTCATGTAAATTCCTCAAAGATCCAAAGTAACTCTCTGATTCTTCATATACTTTAATTCTTTGAGTCGGTGATGTTATTAATTGATCAATAATGTACAGAATCAACCATTTGGTTTTTTGTGAATTAAAAAGATACTTTTTTGAAAACGAAATTAACTGAAAAAAAAAGAAATTAAACATGGAATTAAGGTTGAAATCTGTTTAACCTTTTATAGGCTTTCAAATGTCAATTAATACATGAATAAATAAAGAAATATAATCTCTAAAGTAGTAATAAGAGTTCTATGAAATAACGCACGTAAGAATAAATTTAGGCATGTTGTACGTACATATCTATAGCTATTTTTTCATTACCAAGTTTCCAAATACTGCTGTAAAGAAATTGTAACTAATTCCAACCCCAACTTCACGTACATATTATTCTATCAAACACAAAACCCACAACCATCTCTAACTTAAGAAACCACTAATTGCAAAATAACTCAATTCGTCGTCTCAAAAAAAAATATAACACTAGCCGCTCTCTCCAAAAAAGATTGATCCACTCGGCACGAAGACACCTATACGATCCCGTCGAGCGTCAAAATACAAACACAGACGGGGCGCTGCCGACCGAGGAATCTCTTTCACAAGTCGTTGCTGTTCGTCCCCGTATATTTCATTCTTAAAAGAGGGAAAGTGGCTTTCGGGAGTCGAATTTCGGTCTCCCTCTTCTTCCCGTTCATTCGGGTAAATTTACCGACTCCGAGTGCTGTGTGCTCGCTCGCTCGCAGTTCTATTTCGATGATTGAGGGAACGGTGTGAAAACATTCCGCGTCTACTGCGCGAGGTCAGTCGCGTATGGGAGAGACGCGCACGCGACACGGCGACTTCATCCCCGAGACGCGCTGACGCGAGAGAGTCGTCTTCTCTTTATATAATTGGGTTCTGCGCGTGTGTGTGTGTCTGCGTCGGAGGAATGGGATATGATATTGCTAATTAGTTTTCTAATGGCTTGGGTAATATCGCACGTGTTCGCTGCGGTTAATTTTTATTAATGATATAATGATGGGAGTATACGCAGTCATTTTGGTTATTGTCCGGTGGTAATGTGGGCGAAGCTGCATGTTATGCAGCTAATAATAAAAACATTTTGTATATAAAAGTTTATGTGGTATCTTACATATTGTGCATAAAGAGATTTGCATGCGATTACTCACGAAATCACTTTTTGCATATTATGCCATTTATATTGCGTATCTTCAGGTGTAAAACTGATCACAGGTATCCATTACTAAAATATTCTATAAATTGACCAAATTTCCATCTTTCTATAAATCACCAAATAAATTACTTAATGTTACAACAAATTTACATATTTAAATCAAACCCGCATACAAAATTTGTATCAGTTAAAGTATAAACACCATAAAACCCCCGATAAGTGACCTGTAAAATACATTACAGCACTCACTAATGGATTCAATACCCCTTACACACGCGCTAAAGACAATAACCATTACCACAACTCGCGAGCATTACGACGAAAGTCGCATCCCCGCCCGTCGTTCGAGGATGCAGCAGCAGCAGCAGCACTCCAAACATTCCCAGATCAAAAAGCCCAGCGGCGGCCACATCGCCGTTAAACGTCCTCCTCTCCTCGCTCCGACAAAGCGCTACACTCGCGCAATCAACAACGTCGCGCGCGCTCGCCGCCGGAACAATTTTAAGTACACGCGAGAGCGACCATTCGGCTGCCACATTGTGTCCCGGAAGGTCGGCAATTTACTCTCTCTCTCTCTTCGCTTTTAGAGCTCCTCCCTTCTCTCTCACTGCGCTCCTCGCATTCCGCTCGAGTTCATCCGATAAATTCGCTCGCCCGAAATTTTCACGGAAATCTCCTCCTCCCGATTGCAGGTACGTTACAGTATATTGTATAGAGCCTTCCTGGTTTCTTGACGTCTGTGTATGTATAGGTTTGACGCGTGGAACATGTGCGTTGTATCGATCGGCAATGACATTAATTTTGTTTACGTGACGGCGCGTTTTATTTGCTATGCGTGCGCGCTCGGCATACCGGGGTATAGGTATAAATGAACTTTTCCCACGCGCAGTTCTGCATTCGAAATTTCGCGCTTTTTGCGGTCGTTTTGCTGCGCCCCAACGGCCGGTTCATGTGTTTTGCTGTTTCTGCGCGTTTTGTTATTTAAAGCCCGGGGGGCGCGTTTTTCAGCTGGCTCGTGGTGGTGGTGGTGGTTTGCTTTTGTTTTTTATTGGAAAATGCATTGTAACCAATGGTTTCGTGTTTTTGGGTTACTGTTCGGTATGGTTTTGAATTAAAGCGAATTGTTATGGTTTTGTGAAAATGAAGAGGGAATAATTAATCATTGCAGAGATGATTTTTTATAGAGTCAAAAGATATTACTATAATTCATTAAAACTTTGGGAGAAACTGAAATTTTCGGAACGATTGTCACGTCTATTAGTAAAATCTAGTTTTGTGAAAAATGTATAAAATTGCTACAGAATAACAATTTTTACTGGAAACTTAGCTTACCGCACAATATAAAGTATGTAATATGAGATCTTACCTGAAATTCCAACGCAATATATTATTATTATTCGAAAAAATCTTTCTCATAATTTTTAATTCGTTTATAATTATTACACATAAACTTTTTTCTCTCAATTTACAAACTCATTTCTTCCCGTTCATTTAAAATCACATTCAACATACATCAAAATTCCCTGACATTCTTCAAACTCAAGATACATTGCATCTCACCCCAAAAAAAACCACCAGACAATCACACACACATCCCGTTAATTTTAGAAAAATCATTTCTATCCATCACAGAGCCTCTCCCAACAAAACGCGAACCGCATCGTTCCTCCACCACGCGTACTAAAATTAACTTTTGAACTGGGCTGTATAACGCGCGACAACTAGTTTCCTCGTACCACGTACGATAGGTATACGCGTCAGAGTCTGGCCAGCGGTGTGTGTGCACTACCCGCCGTCGGCAGACATCGTGTCGGCAGGCGGACGCAGGAATCCGAGCCGGGAGAGAGAGAGAGGAGATGCGCCCTGAGAAATAATTAGAGGAGCTTGCACGCGCGCTAGTCAGAGAGGAGGCACGTTTTACACAGGCGCGGCGGCGTACGTTTAGCACGCGTAGAGTGCGAATTTTCGGAAGGTTTTATTTTAACCGAGACTAGCGTACGCATAATTATGTAAATGATGGTGGAAATATGTTGATAATTATATTTAAGTATTATATAAGCTGATATTTCTTTGTAAAAACGTGACATTGAAAATGGCAAATGCTAGATAAATCAGGATAAAGTTGCGTTAAACTCTCGCTGGAATCAAGTTCTTGATTAGAATCTGGTTTCTGGCGGGACTTTTTACGAAAGCACTGTCTTCGTTGATTTACGATGGCAAAAACGTCTCCTCAAAAAACAAAGCAGCTATGATTATTATTGTTATGCAACTAAAACAAGGAACACCCAACACGACATGAAAATCTAATGCTATTTACTTTATGGGAAAATCATCGGCACTTCGGAACCGAATTCCACGTTGGGCGAATTGTAGGGCACGATCAAGCACCCGGCACTCGTCCACCCCACACCTTACCGACGCGCCATTAATATTTAAGCGGGTTTCTCAAGGAAGCGCGAGCGGCCACCACGTAATATACCTACCCACACCTTTGCAACGAATCGCACGGACTGCACTTCCTTGCCGTTTTCTCTCTCTTCGGTGTACACGCGCGTATAATCTTTATGCGGCGCACGTTTCGTACGCGCGCGACCGAGAGAGCTGTCCCTTTTGAAGCGCGTCTCCTCTTTATTTAGTCCGGTTATTGTTGAGTAATCGTTGTTTTTCTCTCATTTTCGCGCGTGTGCGTGAGACAGAGAGAGGAGGAAGGGTGAGTGGGAGACGGACGTGTTAACGATCTATAAAGTTGGGTTAGAGAAATATTTTGAGATTCGTTTGCGTGACGCAATGTTTGTTCTGTGCGTGCGGTGAAAAGGGTTCCTTCATCGTTTTTTATCGGTCTTGTATAATAATTTTGTAAACTGGATATGCAAGAAATTTCGTTACTGTTAACACTAGTGATTAAATTATTAAATTTATTGTTGTCGTTTACAATTTTTGAACTATCAATGATATTATTAATGATTTTAACTTTCAAAAATTTACTCAATAACTCGAAATTACAGTCTGTCATAATTACAGTTATTTCCATAAAAATTATTAATATACTGATTGAAGTGCTGAGTGAAATCAATGCTATTTCGTTATTTAAAATTACGAATTAATTATCACCACACACTTATACAGACCTAGACAGTATAGTACCACATAATCACTACAATCCTTGGAAAATCTAACCCATAGAATTACATCACGCCGTCATTACCGTTTTTTACAATTCAAAAGTTTAATTATTTAAAATTGAATCAGCCAAGGCAATCAATTCAATATCAAACAAACGACGAAAAATTTAACGACTCCAGAAGCCTCGCTTTTCAAACCACCATTAAGCCCACGAAAATTACACGTTGAATCGCACGCAGCGAAACCACATTAAAATCACATAAAGTGCCATCTCGCGCCGTAGAAGGTCCACCTCGTTACTCTCTCTCTCTCTCTCGTCTGCTTTTATATATATATTTCCCAAAAAGCAAGCAGCACTCCCCAGCGCGTTACACCATCGCGTGCGCACATACCTCTTTTCTCTCACACGCAGGCGTGCAAAAACCGCACGCTGCTATTACATCATTAGCCGTCGCGCGGATTCTTTCCCCCCGGGCGTACATATGCGCGTAAAGTGATCCCTGTTACGGCCTCTTTTTCTCCTCGCGAACCCACCGGTTTTTGCACACGAGCGAGAGCGGGGACCCTTTAATGGTCAAGAATCAGCTGCTGCGAGGGCCCGAAAATCGGACTGGCTTTTTGCAGAAGTAAACGTCGATGACGTGATTCACGAGCGAGGACAGCTCTCTCTCGTATAAACATCGCGCCGCAGCAACTGACGAGCGATGTGTTTTGGCCGATGCAGCAGCTTCGAAGAAGGTGACGACGATGGAACAACGATTTCTCATAGTGTATATATAATATGTATACGCGTGGGCATATAGGTACTTGTATTCTCGCCGCCTCTAATCGCGCGGTGGTGGATGGACCCGTCAGCTGGTGCTCGCGAGAGTAGAGCCATTGTCCCAGGCGTTCTGATTGAGAGCTCAATCAGCGAAGATATTACGTAGAGTGCGAGGGATCGCGCGCGGGGACGAGGATAATAAGGTCGGATGCGAAGCGAGCGAGAGTGGAGAGAGGAGTTGGGAATGCGGTTGATTACAATGAACGATCGCGTCGAGAGTTTTGTACTAGGCGCCTGCTGCGATGATCCAGTTTTTCTTTTTATATTTACTTCGCTTCGGATTAACTGATATCGATTTCAAAGCCAGAGGAAGGAGAGTATTATGCCGTCATCTGGGTCAAGTTTAATGGCCTGTCGCCTGTAAAATTAGTCCGATCTGTGGGCATTAGCATATGTATCAGTTATGATCGAACAGTTACATGGAATGTGTAAAACCTGTTTGAGTATAGATATAATAATGGCACGTGAAAAGAGGAAAGGCGAAAACTTTAGGAGAGACAAATACACAGATGATGGACCAGTTATTTCAGGATGGCTTGTCGAGCAGTTTTCGGGAAGTGGAAAAATAAATAAAACCTGATCGGCGGAGCAAGCAGTGAGCGGCCCCTTGTTAAGGGTCGGGAATCGGATGTCACATCAAATCGCTTGCGGTGTGGGGGGAAAGACAGAGAGCGCCTCAAAAGAAAACAGAGACGCCCCCGTGACACTTGACACTCTGACACTTGTAATATTGGGAAACGAGGCTAATTTCGGAGCACATTGGGTGTTAGTGTTTGTAAGTGTTCACACGTTCGGAAAAAGACGTTCTATTAGGTGGGTAATGTAAAAAACTGTAAGAGAGTTACTACTTGTAGTAGAAATTCATGATGCGTGATGGTTGATTTGCAAGAACTTTTTAGAATGATTATATAGGACAACTTTCTACATCAGCGCAATAAATATAGTAATGATTTCTGATCGAATGAATCTTAGTTGTAATTAAGTGCTAGTATGACTGATTGTTCTGTCACCCATATGAATAGAGAAGCATTCAAAGAATGGAGGATCTCTTTTCTTATAAAAACGACGCTCGATCCTATACATTTTCCTGACAAGGAGATGATTGATATTACCAATCAATTTCGTTCAACATTTGCTACATCACGCTAATAAATCTTGAATGACGCGCAGCCACTACGTAATCACGATTAAATTAAAGGTAAATTCCTAAATTTTCATTAACAAATGAGGAAGCATATTGTGACGAGATAGATGTAAAGTAACGTGAGATGGTCTACGTCAACGAGACTCCCCAGTTCTAGGTACCTACATAAGAGTAGTTCGACATGCTTATAGATACGGACGAAGGGTTAGAAAGTGAAGTGGTGTTCTAAGAAGTCGGCATTTCCGTGGGGTAAACTATATATGTGCATCTGGTGGATAGACTGAACGACAGTGAGTTATACTGAGGAATGGAGACGGACAACGTCAGCGTTAGATAACATATTTGTAGAAGAATTATTTATGCTTCGGTGATTTGTTAAATGAGTTATTAAGTACTTTTATCATGCTATATGACGAAACCACTATCAATTTGTTATTCAAAAGATTGTAATCATACATTTCAAAAAAATGTACGATAATTTTTATATTCATAACATGTTTGTTTTTGAGCTCTCTAACACGGGAACGACGAGAGCTCAGCAAAATCACAGGCCATCGTCGAAAGTGATCCACGGTACAAAATTATACGGGACGAGCACAGCTGTGGGTGGAAAAAAAGAAGAGATCGCGCGTTCGCCGGGAGAGAAAAAGAGGTCGGAAGGTTGAAGGGCAGGGCTGAGAGAAGGTAAATGGGATGATAGCGGTGGTTTGGGTAATTGCGATAATTAATTACGGGGCCTGGCTCGCTCGCGCTTTGCGTACACATCTTTAATAACGCCATTTGGCCGGGAACATAACTTTTTCTTGCCTGCATAAACACCGGTGGGGGGAGATCGAGTTTCGTCCTGTTTATCATTCGAATTGCACCTTTTCCCACCTGATGAATGAATGCAACGCGTGCCCCATCACGCTCTTATTTAAGGTAGTCATCATTTTTTTTTTTTTTTTAGCTACGCGTTAATAACCATATATTCATTTTTCAGGGCGGTTTTGAATAAACAAGAGTGTAGCTGATGTTGGCTTTGCGTTATGAAAGTGCAAAAATTCAGTCTATGCAAAAGAGTGGCACAAGCGCGTATATTTTTACAATAACGAGATTTTTTTTTCGATTGTTGGGACAATATCAGTGATGGTGGTCGCGAGGTTTATGAATTTCGAGTGTACGACAAAAATAACAGTGACTATGGGCTGTGTGTTTTCGCTACTAACCGTTGCTATTGATCTTGCTGTAGAATAACAATGAATGAGCGTATAATACCTTGTTTTTGATTCATTAAAATGCCGATGTTTAAATTCATAACCGTTACGCGACTTTTACATCACTAAGGCATGTAGAGAAATTCCAGCAACGTTTCCTAAACATTGCTGTCAAAATATTGTTACAGAGTATAGTAAATTATTAAAACTACATTAATGGCGTGCCCATATATTCATCACTTCGCAATAATTCCTTATTTACAAAACTCGCTCATCTCACATTCATTCGCGTAAACTTCCTCATAACGCAATCTTTACGGCGTTAATTAGCACCTGGCCAGTGTCTAAAAGCCTGTTTATTCGGCAATTCATTTGCATGGATCAGGCAAGTTTTTCAGATTAGAGACTCTTCTCACACCCCTGTGCGTTCCCGGCTCAATTCCTCCTCCTCTATTATCCTGGCGAGGATTACTGGCCGCGCGAGATAAAACTTTCGCTGTATTTTTGCGCATTTTATTAGCCGGTCGAAAGTTTTATTGAACTTTCTAACATAAACTCGGGGGCGCGCGGGCGGAGAGCTTTTCTATATAGGTATACATTTTTAGACGGGAATTTGAATATATATTAGCCGAATTCCTCGGGATCGCGCGATGGCCTTGCTATATGTATAAGCGACTTAACTTTATCCCCGATATATTTATGGCTTTGGGGGAAAGCTAGAAAGTTGCTTAGAAATTCGGTAGTTTGTCTTGACAAAAGTGTACAGAGATGGCGGCTATACGACGACGCCGTTCAGCTTTTTACGTGGATTTGGGATATATATACGTGACTGTTTCGACTATAACTCATCCCAACGAAATTGTTAACATCATTCCGGCTCTTTTTATCCGCTTCAAAGCGTCGCATTTAAAACGAATTTTCCACAATGAAATTACCCGACAAACAAAAACACCGACGAGACTCGCCCACTCTCTATACGTGCCTCCGCATATCCCCGGTCAATTCCACAATATTTTTGACAAATATTTGAGCCTCCGTAGCCGCCGATCCATCATATATATCCAATACTCGCGCGTATTTGCCCACCTCCGAATCAACAAAGCCGACGGGTGCGCACGCGGGCTTTCATGATTTTCGTCATTCCACACGCTTCCTCTATCCTCTAACCCAGAGGCACGCACGTGTGTACAAAAAAGAGTAGACTCTCGTAGCCATATACACACTCTACTCTACTCAACTCGGGCTCTCCCGGAGAGGGGGAGAAAATTAATGAGAACGTGATTCCGCACCTGAAGAGACAAGGCAAACAGGCGGTGGCTCTCTTGGACAGCAGCGTCGCCGAAACTCCAGCCGACGCCTCTTTTGACTCTCGAGAGGATCTCGCTAGCGAGGCATGTTTATTTTCTGGGGAACGAGCTGCTGCCGGTAGAGACCACACGCGAATATTCTTCTTCTCCTTCTTCTTCGTCTTCTTCTACGGTCTCTCGCTCGTCGTTTTTCGGGAGTAGAGGCGCTGTGCAGCGACGAGCTGCTACCACACACTCCATTGTGCCGGAGTAATTGTACGCGCCCAGAGATAACATTGACGAGGGAGAGAGGGGAGTATCGCCTTCCTCGATGTAATAACGTGGAAGTCGAGATAACGGCAGTTTGTGATTTTTAGGGATGGTTGAGAGTACGGTTGGAGAGTGACGATTAGTAAGAGGTGTCGGGATTGGTTGGATTATAGTGGTTGTGGTGCGACGGGGATGAGTTATTTCATTTTTTATGGGGTACTACTATTGTGGATTTAATGTTTTAGAGTAGTAAGGACTTTTTGGTGTGTAGAAACATTTTACTAATTATTTTAGTCAAAACTCTATACTTAATAATTTCCTTTATGATTTGTTATTTAGGCTCATTGCCTATTACCAACATTTTGTTATAAGAATCAAAACTTCACTTTTCGAGATAAATTTTAATGATTTTTTCTAATAGATTTAGGTTGGTTTGTAATAAAAAAAGGTTAATATTAAGACAGATTATGCAGAATACAATGTTTTATTAACCAAAGTGTGTCCCATTTTACAATAATCTCTAGGGCTGCAGGATATAGCAAGATTAATCTTGATCTTGCATTATCTGGCCTCTTTTATTTGCGAGATTCTTTGCGCAGTGTGGGTACTGCTCTGGGGGCCACTTCAATGTTTCTTCATTTCAGACGCTAAAATCCACTATACTATTAACAGCCGCACTTTCTTTTAGGCAGCAAGATTAATCTTGATATTGTATTGTCTTGTCTCAACATTCAAGACAATAATCGATACAATATCTATATATAATAGTCGATCCAATATCTATATACAATTGTCGATACAATATCTATATACAATTGTCGATACAATATGAAGATTGTGGTGTCAATAATGTAAAGATTCTTGTCTTTATCGACATAATCGTAATAACACAACCTTTTATTGATGAGGAAATAGAGAGAAAGGGAAAATTATCATGAAAAAAGTGAAGGATTACTTATTCGTTTTATAATCTCCTCCTACTTGCTTACTGTTTTACGCCTGCGTAACTCCAATATCATCAAGAATTTCAAGACAAGACAATAATACTTTTCATATTGACTGACAAGACCAAGACAAGAGAGAAATTTTTAAGAATTTACAAGAGCGAGACAATAATTACAGAAATATTGTATTGTCTTGCTCTCGTGAAGCCCTACATTAATCTTCGACTTTCAAAGACACTGACTCTATCCAATAATTGCAATTCCCACAATTCTCTACAACAATCTCAACATTCCTTTAATGAAGCTCTTTCACATTCCTCAAGATTCAAACACCAGTAGCACGGATCCATTCCCACACGCCGTCTTCAGCAACACCATCATCCAACACACCTATCCGCATCCCAGAAATTCATAATTCAGTTATCATAACGGACCGACGAGATCCATTCCTCACTCCTCCGGCCGCTACTTTCTCCTGCCAAGTATAGTAGCTACCTACTACTTACTCTCCGTTCATACACCAGCAGGAAAAAGAAAAACACTCTTTCGGATGCGATCGAGGCACAGCATACCGTTCCCCAAATCCTTCCAACAATGCGCGCGAACCAAATTCGAAAAAAATTCGTCGTCCATACTCGTATAGGAGAGAAGGTGAGGTGGAAGGAGAGCACGTTAATGTTCGTGCGGGGCCAGGGTCATGTCGAGTGGGCGTCTCGAGGCAAGACAAGGTGCGTGTAGAGGAGAGAGAGAGAGAGGACCACCCGTGCACACACAAGCGCTCTCGTCTTATCGATGCCTATCTTTCCTTCTCTCCCTCTTTCTATCCTTCTTCCTCTTTTATCATTCCCTCTCTCGCGCGCTAGAGCCTTTGACGCGCCGTCGTTGTTGTTTTTCCTTGGCGCTGAGTTTTCTCTCCTTTTCTCGGCCTATTGTCTCGCGCGCGCGGCCTATCGCCAGTGTTTTTGCAGTGCACGGACAGGCAACATGGCGAATGGAAAATTGGATTGTGGATGTAACGGGTGTGATAATGAATTCCATTGTGTTGTTGGTATAGGTATGTGTATACGTTGATTGGATGAATTTTGAATTTTAGTGCAGGGCAAAGAGGGCTTTAAGAAATCTATGCAGAATTTAAAAAAAAGTTGCAAGCCGTTCTCGTTGATTTTTATACTTTTGCGTATACAATCCCGTTAACGCTTAGCTGTTGTTGACACCTTGACAAATTCGTGTCGTCTTGGGTTCCCATATAGACCCCGATTAATTATCATCATTAATAGCATCGTGTAAGGCGATAATGTCTTGTCATTCATTTTGTAGCAGATATCATTAGAACCATTGTCGCATGAGACCGTTGCCGCGGCAGTCCGCGCGACGAGAATGCTCAATATCTTCTTTCGAATTCGCTCTTATCATTTCACCGCATGTATTAAGTAACTCCACATGCCACGACTGCCGCATGATGCGTTGTTATTCTGTTCTTCCTCTTGTTTCGGCCTCGTCTTTTTCTCGCGTTACAAAGGATATATCCGCTTTGGTATCAGGAATGATGTAGCCCTAAACGTTGTTATAACCCGAAGGCTTAATTGAATTACATTCCGGGCATATTTCATTCTTACATCGTACCTGCGGTTAAAAAAACATGTTTCACATTCAAATATAAAAAATCTTTAGCAAAATTAGACATTGTAATAACCCACTTTGACTTTTCAAAGCCGATTCAGTGAACTTTTCTTCAGCTTCTCGAAGGTGTCTAATTGATGTTTGACCGACGGATACATCCAAGAACCGCGATTCTCGTAAAACCCAAACAAACCTCGACACCCGCCCTCCTATCTCCATGTCACCCCGCACACACGCCATATAAAACATCCTCCGCGAAATTCACCTCGGCAGCGAGCTTCACTTCCCTCGCGCGTGTGCCTGTATTTGTTCGTTCACCGCGCTCGTCTCTCTCCCGCGCTGTTTATCTAACGCCAAAACCCGAGCCGAGCGACCGGAAGACACGCGAGTCTTCACACGAGAGCGAGCGCGCTACACACACATACCTATACTAAAAAGCCGAGAGCTGGCTGGTATATATACGGCCGATGCAGTTAGGCGCGCTCGCGCGTTCAATGGAGCAGGCAGTCATTCAAGGGACGAGCCAAGTAGAAAGAGAACGTCGTCGTCGTCGTCCCCTCGCGCGTATAGCACACACCTGGTAATACACGCGCCCGTTCACACGTACACGTATATATACGTGTATAGTAAGAGAGAGGGAGTCGTTGAAAACGTCGGCGGATGGCTTGACCTTTAGGTATAGAGCGGGCGGCATCGGCTCCTTTGTCGATTCGGATCCACTGGGATGTGCGTAATTTGTTTAAGGGTGGACGCGTATGTATGTGTATATGTGGGACGACGTGAATTGTGGCTTTCTCGAGTGTGTGTGTGTCGCGTTCGTTTGTTAACGTGAGCGTATGCACGCGGCTTGTTACGCGGGTGCGCGTATGGGTATAAGTGGAATGCTGTAAGTGAAACCGTGTGCAGGCGATTCCGTGCTTTTATTCTGCGTGAGGCTTGACGAGTGGTAGTAGTAGTACCATTGGCGAATTATGGCAGCAAGTTTGTTTTCGAGGTAGCAGAGGTTTATATGGGGTCGGTTTAATTGTTGCATATTTAGTCGTTGCCGAGAAAGCGGACGTAGAGAAGAGAATTAATATTAATTTATTCATTATCGAGTTGATTTTATTTTATATTGTTGATCAAAAAAATTAATTCACTCCGCAATTTGTGTTAATAAATTAATATAACTATATAAAACGATTTTTTCAACGAAATGTCGTAGTTATGATACGGAGAGAGTGCAGGTTAATATGGTTGAAAAATATATGCATACAAATGACGTAGATCACCTTGAGTGGAAATTTGTTGAATGATCGAAAAGTTTGTCATATACTCGTGGCCACAATTACCAAGCGATATTCATTCGAAGACTACTGCGGGCTCTTAAAATACTTCTTGCGAAGTTCATGAGTTATTTTCGGGAAACACTTAAGCTACTTTTAGCCAGACACGAGTCAGTCAGCACTGAAAAAGTAAGAGACCCGCGTGCATCCGTGATACAATTCCATTACACACGCAAAAAATTAATTAAATATAGAGTTATAGGTAATTTGATATTTGAATATAAATAATATTGTTTTATAAAAATAATTATATCTCTGAGAAAATTAAACGAAAGCTTTATTTTATATTTTTAATTTTATGAAAAGAACTTGTATTGAAAACAATCACATAAACGACAGCAACATAGTATCGGATAATTTATAATTAAATGAATTTAATTAACGGTATACTCAGCTTTATATTACGCTGAATTCGTTTGAAATAAAACCAACAATTATTACGAGAATGACGCCAATATCATTTTAATCCAGCGTTAATTACAAACATTAATTAAATATATATTTGCTTTACTTCTCTCTATCTCGTCGGTCGCGGGTATTAATTTACATTCACGATAACCATCAATTTATAAATCCATAATTAAAAACCACGATCGCAGTATTTGCCTTCTCCCCTTTCTTGCTATGGTAAAAACCAATGGCTTTGAACCATTGACGTTAATTTCCAGCGCGCGGTTTTAAAATACGCGGAAAATAAAAAGAAGAAAAAATACACGCAACGTCCGAAAGTCAATAAAAGTGTATCATTCAATTCCGCAGCGATAAAACAAGGCAAAATATGAATCGCGTGGTTGTTTCGGTCACCTATGCCGCAGTTGCACACGCGCTTTTTATACACGATAAATTTTCGTTTATCTGTGTTACCACAGAACGCGCAAATATTATCGTATAGAAAATAATGTCAGCGTGAAAAAAAGTAAATTTGGTAATTCCTCACACCAACATATGATTTTTCTACGAACTTTTATAGAACCATGTATTTCCGTACACGCACCGTCGTCGCACCTTTTGTTTCAACTGTTCTGACTCTAAACGGCGACATTGCAATCGCGCACACACATACAGTGCCCATCGATAAAACTCCGATTTCTCGGAGAAATGAAAAAACAAACGTTATACGCGCGCGCCGGCTGGCATCCATACATACATACGCGTATAATTCCAGCGGGAGCAGCGAAAAACACGATAGAGAGCGGCCGCTAAAAGCGAGCACCGCGAGTGCACTTAGGAAAAAAAGAGAGTGAAAGAGAGGACACGAGGGCTTTTTATGTTTTCCAAATCGTCCCCGCGGCGGCGGCTTTCAAACTTTTATGGCGCGGCATCACGGCTGGCGAGGTTAAAGGGCCATTTTTATCGCGACGAGTTTTTTTTCGGAGTCAGAGAGTCGGAGAGTCGATAAGGTAAAGAGGAGGGGTGAGAGAGCCGATAATTGAACGGTACGTTTTGCGCGCGAGTAAGGTTTTTGTGGACTCTGATGCTATATGGGTATGTGGGGTGTAGTAAGCGATGGGCAAACGATGATCTTTTTTTTGGTTGAGTGGATGGGTTTAGAAAGTGTTATATATATGCTAGTTTTAAGGGAGATACATTGGTGCTACTTTTGAAATGCTTAAGTTGGGTCGTTTATCGACACGTTTACCCTGGTGGAAATCCAAAACATTTTATAACTAATAACTGACCATTTATATTAGGCACTTGCTATAAAATGGGAAT
>UXGD01003057.1:0-22188 GCA_900474315.1 Torymus auratus | reverse complement strand
TTTTCGTCGAAAATAGCAAGATAATCATGGAGTGACGTTTTTAATTTCAAAATTGGCCAACGGCTCGCCAACCGTTATTTAACATTTTTAGCAGGGTATAAAAACTTGATATATAAACTTGTAAAATTGAAAATAAATTGTAAAATCGATACGTCAATCATCTTTATTAGATAAATTGGGTAGAATTAAAAATTATTTGACTTGTTATTTTTTTGAAAAACGCTTTATCTCCGGGATACGAGCGATTTAATGTCGAAAAATGATCATACACATAAATAGCTTGTTTATGGTCATTACTCGATTTTAAATCTCTCGTACAACTCGGAAATGAAGCGTTTTTCGAAAAAATTACAAGAGTCAATAAGTGTCAATTTTGCCTAATTGACCCAAAAAATGATCTGCAAACGGATTTTTTTTATTTTCCCACTCGTGGTAAATGGTAAATTAATAAAACTTTTTCATTGCGAATTTGAGATGAAAAAATAAGCAGACGCCAGGATGAAAAAATATAGCCTAATAGCAAAAGTTTTGACGAGTAATTTTCAAAAATTTTAAAAGTCCCAGTAAAAGATTTGAGAAACAAAAAAATTCCGAATATGTTGTACATTTTTCGACTTCAAATTGCTTGACAGCTCGAAAATGAAACGTTTTTCAAAAAGATAACAGAAGTAAAAAAAATTGTTATATATGCCTGATTTCGTTTAAAAAAATGATTGACGTATCGATTAAAAATTTTTTTTTTAATTTTACCACTTTTTTGTTGATGTCAAATTACTGACCATCGGGACGAAAAAAGTGCAATTAGGATTTTTTGATCCCAACAACATCATCATACATCGACCGAGCATCTTTCTGTGGTCGCTCAACTCGTTTTTTATGCGTTTTTTTGGGGGTACACCGCTCGGTGAGATAACTGACACACTGTATATACGTTAGCCTACTCACGAGTTAACAGTATACTCACGTCATTATAAGGATGAACAAGAGGCTCGTAGAGGCATCCGGAGAAATCGGGCATGTCCCACTCGGACCTGGTGGCATCCTTCATCGAGCACTGCCTCGTGGCGTGTCGTCCGACGAGGCCATGGGGACATTCGACAAGAGCCCTTGTCCCGGGCGCCGTATCCGGCCAGACGACGCCCCAGCGACTGTCCGCATAGCAGAGCGGTATAACCGTGCGATTTACCACCTCCAGCCAGACGGACGCGGACCGATGCGCCACGTTGCACGCGTAGACCGCAGACTGTTGGGCGCTGCTCACGGTGAGGATACTGCCCGCTGGGTACAGGTCCTCCCATACCTCGTGGCCGGGCTCCAGGCGCAACAGGGCCTTGTTCTTCGTCCAGCCGAAACCGATGCCGATGCTCCGCATGTTGGGCATCGTGCAGATCAGCCGGACCGTGCTGCCCTGAGAAATTGACATAGTACCGGTTTTGCGTTATATGGGTCTCACGGTTAAATTGAAAGAGATGGAAAAAAGGAGTATAATTATTACCTTTGTACTCGCGCGATTATTTTAGTTGATATGTATGATTTTTCACACGGGGGTATATATATGTACTCAATAGTTCGAATACACGCTGGTGTATAGAAATAACAGTAATTATATAGTGGCTCATCAATCTTAATTAACCAGATTACCGGTACAAAGTAAATTGCCGAATTTCGTTTATGTCGATAACCGATATACAATTAAGGTAGATTGATAGATTTCATTAGCGTGATTACTCAGATATGGGTATATGTATATGTAAATGTTGATCATACATTCGTATATAGCATAAACCAGCAGTAATTTATTATTTTAAAATTAAAACTATAATAATGTGTCATATTTAAAGCTTTCGCTTGGTTTACAAAGTTTGTTTTTACTTGCAAGGAGGATTTCATTCTTCCTCCGCGGATCATGGATTTGGATAAAACTTTTGCAACCAAGAATATATGAAATCCTGAAATTTAAGCCAAATCCATGATCGGGAGGTGAGAAGATCCTTTTGTTAGTTCATATTAAACAAAAAAATTGTAGACGTCCTCGACGAAGCTATATGATAAAATAATTGGTTTTAGAATGAACGATGTTTTTCTGTCGGTATTCGAAACTTATTCCAAACAAATTGATTTAATGGGATTACTAAAAGCTTTTTAAATTGTATACAAATATAACTAAAAATTGACGGTTTATCAACTAACAACGAAAATGATACCCGGAAAAAAAACAATGTAGTAGATAAAAATCACAGAGCAGTGTGAAAATTGATATATTTTCAATGTGTATATAGCCGAAAAAATATTCTTTTACACTTTTAGTTTAGCAGATAATTGAATTAATTAAAATAAGCAGACAATCTTATAGGGCTACTCTAAAATGTTTAGTATATTTTCAGTAATGATTACCGATTATATATAATTTTATCAAAAATTAGTATAAACTGTTGTTTCCTATATTATCGATAGTAGTTAGATAATTAGATGTAACTATTGTTTGGTGTAAAATAAACGAGCTAAATCTAAAGATGTATCAGTATAAGCTGCTAGAAAAGGAAAGTAACAGAATATCAGTTACTGTTGTTTCTGATTTCGTCTATTGTAGTAAGTATTATAATCTATTAAAAACATTGATAAAAATTAATTTTCGCGCAACTCTATATTATCATACGAATTGACCTATTTTTCACCTTACAAAAAGCATAGTTATATTACGGTCAAGCCAAAAACAAAATTTATTCTGGTTAACGGCCAAATCTATTAGAACACTTTAGGCTAGCCCGCGCGTTGTAGAACAAAAAGGCTTTTCACCCCCGGGAAGCCTTCCAAGAGAGCAAGGCACGGACCCGAATTGCTATTCATATTTTTTGCGCTCCAAACGATCAAACAGATTTAGTGGGATAATCTTATTCGGAGCACGAAAGATTTGTAGGCAAACGCAGACTGAGGTAAATGGCGTGGCAAGCCTCTTGAATTACCTTTATTTAAAAATATGGTTTGCAGAATTTATTCTGGAGTTATAAGATCTATACCTACGGAGAATTTACATTATAATTTTTTAAAGTTATTTTGTCACCTTTGAAGAAACATTACGGACTAGTATTTCATCAAAATAAAGACTGCCTTATTAAAAAGTTTTATCATTCTTATGAAACATACTTGTTGTTTAACTGAGTAATAACCAAGTAATAACACTGTTACTTAAAGGATTTAGATATATGCGTGTATTCCTTCCTACTCAAATTTGCATATTGCCGTTACCCCTCCCCCATCTCGAGCCATCTTGTTTGTGAGTATAATAGTCGGTGTATAAAGCAAAGCCCTCGAATTTTCAAGTCGAGTATCGAAATGGTTCAATAAAAATTCACCGATGTTGGTTAGTAAAATCTATACGACTATTTTATTAGATCTTTTATTACATAACTTCATCTATTATGATGTACTTTTGGGTATTTTCAAACTTAAGAAATTGTAAAAAGTTTCAATTGGAAAGAAATTTTATTTGGTAAAAGGACATTTATATAGATCCTGTAAATTTTTTGTTATGTAGATATATAAATATAGTTAAAAAATCTGAGTAAAATTTTGAAAATCCGTAGAAAATGGGGAAACGTACCGCGAAAAGGCATAGAATATTGCATTGCATAAAATATTACAGGAGTTTGTATGTATGGCTGAACTAAAAGTCAAAATTTATACGTAAAATAAGTCTCGGTTAAAAACGGAATTTCATGCGTACGCCCGCGTGCGAAAACGAGTTTGAGAAACTCGCTCTTGAATGCATTTTTCTGTGCATATACATGACCTATTCCAAGTATAATCACGGTAAGAAAAATATGAAACTATCATTCTATGTAATAAAAAATATATGTCCGATTAAAGATATTTAATCTTTATATATCTTCAATTGTTCAACAATAATTTATTTTAAGTTACGAAATAACTTCAAGTCATCTGTATATAGACTTGAGAAGGTAAATTATTTGTTAGAACCGGTATAAATGTCGATTAAACAGATACAAATAAACTACATCGAAAAAGCATAGTTTTTAACCAAAACACAAATACTTCGACATTACTAATTTTAATGCAAATCTTGACATCGCGATACCTCGGAAATACAAAAAGTTAAAGTCTTATTTTTAAACCTACGAATATATAAATACCTAATCAAAAATTATACTCTCTAAGTGATTAAAAATTGACTCCTTGAAGGTAGGTCATAAACTTTTATAATGTTGAAATTTTAAGTTCACTATTTGTTTAGATAGTCGTTTAATGCAGCCTCACCTCAAATTTTACATTTTATCGAACATAAATTGTATAATAATGTATGTACGTTTGCAAAAAAAAAAAATAATAATAATAAATAAATTAATTTGTGAATTTATTATTTCGTCAGTTGAAATGTATTGGATACGACATATTGTCAGTCATATAGTCATAGTACCCCAGACTTTCATCATCCTAATCAACTAAAATGTGGCACGTGTCCGTGAGTCGATCGCTCACTCGTAATGCTATATATCCGTAAGTACACAAACTTCCAATCGATAATGGAGACGCGTGGCGCCGACGCGCAAGTTCAACTTTGCGACTGGTCTAACACTCACTTTGTCGATGGTGATGCTCATGGGCACGATCTTGATATTGGGTTCGTCCCTGATGTCGATGCGAATGTTACGGCACTGCTGCATTCCCCAGTCGATGACCTGGCAGGTGTAGACGCCCTTGTCGAGCAGCGTGGCCTTGTCCACCGTCAGTATCGACGTGTGGTAGTCTGAGCCATCGTTCGCTTCGTGCCGGTACCAGATTCCCCTATAACACACAGGATAATTCTAGATGACTTGCGCGCGCGATGCAATTTTTGTATTTATTTGCGCTGAGAATGAAACACGACAGCGCGCTGTATTGATTGACAAAACGAATGCTTTGTTTGCTCTTTCGTGCGCGGATATTGTTCATTAAAATTATTCATTTTCATTGCTGATTGGATTTTTCTTTTTGTAAATAATACATTTTTATTTTAAATTGGTTCTGCTGATTGAATTTATGTAAAATTTTTTGAAGATATATTGTATATATGGTGGTTTAGAAAAAAGATAGGAATTGATCTGATTTTTGAGTCAACTATAATAGTGATTCTCAAGACGACTTTATCTTAATGCAATTTAAACTTATATTTTGTAAATTTTTGTAATAATCTTAAAATAAAAAAATTTTCTTTGAAATTGTCATTTGAATTTAGAGATTTTTATTATCAAAACATTCTTATTAAATATATTTATGTTATAAGAGTATGTCACGAAGTCTTTTTTAATAGCTGAAAATGTTTCATCATATCGTCATCCCGAATAAATAGACTCAGAATTCAGTTGGAAAAGGTGTTACCTCAAAAGCTAGTTGAAGGAGGCATTATGTACGTTAAAATTAATAGCAATGTCGAAATATACTTAGCATTGGCTCCAAAAGGAGGAACAAATTTTTAAATTTCTTTAAAAACTTTACAAATTTAGACGAGATAACTCCTTTAATTGGCTTCCGAAGTAACGCTTTTGCTAATCCTTGTTCTAATCGGGTTCCAAAAATTGATTTTCCGCAAATAGGATTCCCAGATAATGCCTTGTCACACTGCAGTCCGAGATAATGCCTTTCTATCTGGGTCCGACGATACGATGGATAAAAGTAAAGTAATTAAGAAATCTCGCGATCTATCTTATTGTATAAAAGAAAGGGCGGTCGCTTCTATAGAGCTTTTTTTGCACGTGGGACTCATGCCTGCATTCAAAGCACTCCAACGTTCCGAACTGAAGAAAATTTGTTAAATTTTTTATTATAGATTTGCTCATATATACTTACAATTCTGTATACATTCTAAATAAAAAATACAAGAATGGAAAAAATACCACTCATAAAATCGTTAAAAAAGAAGGAAAATTGTGTATCATTTTCTTGCGCTATCTTTGATTGATTATAATTTCATAAAAAATTAACATCTTCTAACGAAATAAAGCTTCAGTTCTAGCTTTTCCTTTCTACATTTATAATCATTTTTGTGACAGCCAGTAGAAGAGGCATCATTTTTTTACGAAAGAAATCAGATTTGAGATTAGATGTCGTCTATGAGATGCAATTACGAACACTGGGTTTTATTTTTAAATACCAGAAATTGACAATCCATTTTTCGGAGGGTAAGCACTCTCCTTGTAAGTATGATATACATCGATACTATGCAACTTTCCATAATGCAATTATTTATGACGGTTTATCCTACGTTTATCCTAATAAATTGAATTCTGGCAAAAAATGTCAGAAAAGTTTTTTTCATAATTTTTTCCGTGGAATCAATTGGTTTAAATAATTATAACAATTGTAAATATCAAAAGAAAAAATACGAGTATATTTTTTTCGGCTATATCCTGAACCCAGTAGTTTGTTTGCTGCTATCTGTTCTAGATTTAGCTTGGGTTTATAGTTAGTTAAGTTTAAGAAAACTAAGTATTCTTATCGGATTTTCAAATAATGGCAATTTACGCAATATTTTGAGCAAATGGATGACGATGATTTACAACTAAAAATCCTAGATTGGGCAGAATAATTAAATAATTACATTGTCTATTTTTTCATATTTTTTATTACCATTCAAAGGTAAACAATTCATATAATTTTTCGTATTCCTTCATATTTATTAATATACCTTATAAATACAGCTAATACGTATATTTTATAGAAATATACTAATTTTAAAATAGTATTATGAATTGAATTTTATTAACTGAATATCTTCTACATATACTTGATTGACAGAAAAATCTTATTAACAATATTTTTAATGGATACTTTACTCGTCTATTACCATTAGCTATCTCTATTAGCATGTTCGTATTTTGCCTTTTACAATATTGTAATTTTGCTTTTTCAAAGTGAAAGCTTTTTTCTTTTGCGTGGATATATCTCTCTCATCCTTGGTCCCTGTATTATTGTCCTGTCCTTGGTCTCGTCTATCGTGTTTTTCTTGATTCTATTACTTGCAAGTTCTTTCTTGAATCTCCTTTACTTCTTCATCCCTTCCGACACCACGTATGTCTTTTATTTTTCACTCGGTTTATTCTCTACTGCCAATTCTCTCCAACAACTTTCCAATTTTTCTTCTCAACCATTCCTCCATTTTCTTCCCTATTACTTCAATTCTTTCCGCGCGCGCATATACTTACGAATTCTACAAGAAATCCACACTCAGAAAGTTCAAGAAATTTAAAAAATGTTAAATGATACAATAGACGAGAAAAATTTCCAACAACGTAAACGGTGTTTTTTCTTATCGAAATTTAACATGGGAAAAATGGCCACTGATGATTGGGTCCTTGCATGAAAAATAAATTTGTATTTTATTAAATACGTCATGTATTCATTAGTTTTACATTCTTTATAATTTATAGAAAAATAATCCAGTAGTTTTCTATTTTTTTTACTATAGCCAATAGTGCCCCATGAATAGATTTGATCATAATTATACCGATATATGTAGAAGCATGTTTTCATCTTCAAATTATAAAAGCCATTAATAATTATTTTTCCTGTCACTCTATCTTCTCTTTCTTTCAACCAAGACAAATAACATACTCCCTTCGCAGCCACCGAATTTTACACGAGGACACAAGCAACTTTAACTTCGGCTTTTATCCGACAGTAAACAGATTAAGAAGATCGTGGAACCTTCTTTTCTCACGTATCACCAATATCTCTTCCTGGTCCCCCTTCAAATTGGCTCTCCATTCTGACTTTGCGATATTAGGCGTTACACTTCGATTTTATATTTATTTTATCTTTCTTACCTGCGTGCTATCTCTAGCAACTAATTTTATTGTAAACCTTTTGTATTAAGGGCTTACGCCTGTCTAATTTATTCAATAAATTAATAAATATCTTTTTCTCTTCTAATACTTTTCTACAATTATTATGCTACAAATTAAAAATGTTACTATTTCAATAGTACAAAACTAACGATTTTAAAATATTATATGATAACATAATATTTTAAAGTATAATTTATTTTAGTATCTATAATTTCTGCATTAATTCTTGCTCATATAGAATAAAATGATTTACTGATTTAATGAGTTATTTCATATTTACTAATAATAACTACGTTTTCAGTTGATATAGTATTAGCTACAATAGATAATGTATACGGCTATGAATGTATGTATATCACGTATTGATTAGGTATAGTAATAATTCCTAGCAATTAACAAATTATTTTCTTCAACGATCATATGGCATTGTTAACGAGAGAACGCTGTATGAATTATGATTAGCTTAAGTCAATTAGTAATCACAACATGTCCTCGTTACATTTTCAAATTTTGATGATGCAAATGTACTGGTAGAGGTATTTTTCAAATTTTATTATTCAATTTTTCATAATCTGTCTTTTATGATAAAATGAAAACACCAATTCCGTTATTGTTTTATGTACATTTTGTCATTTTTAATTTCTTTCACTTTTAGTAAATTCCTGTTTTAAAATTGGCGCAGAACTTATCTCTGAAATATTGTGTCTATTTTCCCGAAGGCTTAAAATGATTTAGGCTGAAAAACGATTGTACATTTTAATAAAACGAGGAACCTTTTGCAAATAAAGTATAAAGTTTATCGCATTTAATTACATTAAACGAAAAAAATACTCGACTTTAAAAAAAAATATACCTTTTACCTTAATAAGTGATAAGGAACAGTTGTAAGTTTCAGCAAATGTGCATTATAATTGATTATGCACAACGTACAAGGGCTGTTATTGGGTATCGCACTGTAACCGTTACTTTAGTAAATCTAGTCCACACAAGAAATTGTAGGCTTTGTGATGTCTAATTATCCTTTAGCTAATCAGCAACCCTTCACCCCGAATTCTTCAAATTTTATTTTAAAATAAAAAAACTTTCATTTCTGTTAATATTTAATTTTGCGTTTTGGCTCTGTTATTAGTTATTCACCGTTTCATCATCAGCAATCTATATTAAAGAATCATGTATAACTTTGGATGGATTTATAGATGAAAAAAAACACGTGTGAAACTGTGCACAAATCATAACTCAATACTTTACGATAGGTTGTTTCGTTTAAAATTATAAACTTCTTATGATTACACCTTGCTTAAAATAGTTGGATTCAATAATATACAATTATAATAACGTTGAAATCCTACGAACCGAAAGCGTATACTCGGAATAATATTTACGAGGGATATTTTTAATTGCACGTGCCCGCGTAAAATTTATTGATTTGCAGTTATTGGTGCAGAGACCAAGAGAGAGAGGGAGAGAGACAGAGAAAGAGAGAGGGAGAGAGAGAGAGAGAGAGCCAGATGAAATCTGCCGCGTCCGTGCCGCCACTCCCTTCCGGTCGAAACATTGGAACCGCCTTGAGGGGATAGGTGGCTACGTTATAGCCAAAGCAATTTCCTATTGTTGCCTCAAACGCTAGAGCGCAGAGGCTCCTCTGGCAATAATTTTCTTGTAATACGTTATTTGCCTAAAACGGATATTCAACGTCAAATCGAAAGATTACGTGATTTTTATTTTGCGGTCACGAATAGCGTAATTTTGCAATTTAGTTCGTATATTATTATTAATTGTTAAAATATACTATGTTTATTTGACAATAAGTAGTTAACGATGGCAGATTAAAGTCAATCCAAATTTTGCTTGCAATAAAAAGTGGTCTGAATGACAAAATCGTTTGTGACTGATTGGGTTTATTATACAACACTGCAAAATTGACGTCATTTTCACTTGATTTTAAAGTTAATGTCAAAAAATGGAAATGGCAAGTGTAGACAAGTAAAAAGATTCGTGAGCAGACAGAACATATAGCGAACAATTTAAAATGTGTTCTTTATATAGTATTGTGTTATTCTCCTGCAATTGTCCTATTCTCGTGTTATTATAATATCTCAATATTTTTTCACTATGTGTATATAAATTCACAAGTATTGGTTGCATTATTGAAAAATAGTTTTGTTAAAAGGCTTTCTTCAAGACCTCTTTTACCTCGGCATACAGCTCTCATACATCTCCGCTCGCGTCGAGTTTATTTTGATTTAAGAAAGTGTCACGTTAAATTGAAAAATGAGCTAGTAAGTATAGTTTGAAAAATTACCTGGTCGCCTTGCTCATGTTCACCAGCATGTCATCCTTGTACCAGGAAAATTTCAGATCGGAGCTGCCCACCGCCACGCAGGTCAAAATAAATTGATCGCCGAGCTGAACCTGACGTTCGTTCACCTGATTGATCCTCAAAGACTATAGAAGGGAAATTTACATTTAATATACGTTTATTAACCTTCAGCAGTCCATCCCTCGGTAAACATGTAGAGGGAATTTGAAACGTTTTTGAACCCAATACTGAATTGTATTATAATTGTTACAAAATATTGCAGTTTAATATTTGGGTTTGATATAATTATGATTTATTTAGTAACCAATACTAATTTTTCAATTAGAATCAATCAAATGTTTTAGTTATTTTTAAATAAGGTAAATAATACGAAGGTATACAATATCATAGAAAATATTTAATTAAAAATTCAATTTGAAGCGGACATTTCAATAAGAATATTAAAAAACAGAAATTACTTTTTCATAATAATATCGCAATAACTGCGTATCATATAAAGGTATATTCATAGAGGCTGAATTTTGTGATTGATTGCCTCCCGACGAGAACGTCAGCACAGTACTAACCGAATATTACCTAAATTGAAGGTAACGCCTTTTAATGCAAAATTTATCGCTCAAAAATATATCATCAATTTTCTCAAATATGCTATCGAAAAGTCTGCAAAAAATGAAATGCCGGGATATAAAAATCTTTAATTTGTATTTTTATAGAATATGAAAAATTACTCTAATATTTTTGGTGAATATTGGTATTATACGTATGATACTTTTATATTACTTTTATATTTAATTATTTAAAATTATTAAATATCGGGAAATTTTCCATATCGTTTTTTCTTCTGGCAACGTCAAATAAAAAGTATAAAGTTGGGGAGAGTTGCACAGTGGGGGCACCCATAGCATTTTGGGCCATAGCTTTTGATGGATTAAAATTAAAATACTAAAAAAGAAAATGATCATTAGAAGTCCTCTGTAAAGAGGTCGATTAGTTTTTTTTTCAAATATTATAATAACAAGTAAGATATTTAAAAAATAAAAAGTTAGTTTTTCACGATCCCCAAATAGTGTTAAATTTTTCAGGAAATTTTGAGTTGTAGCAATCTTTAATACACAGGAATGAACGTCGAAATGTTTTAAAAGTATGCTAAAACAGCGATATTAATTATTACAACGGTCCATTTTATTATTGTTTTAAAAATTTAATAAATGACAAAATTACATTATTTTGGCACAGTTTATAATTCATATACATAGTAATTGAAGTTAAAAATCAATTTACCTTAACATAATTTAGAAAAAAATTACATTTATTTTAGTTGGCATTAACACTCAACATATGTCCATATGTAATATACGGCCGGTACTGCATGGGTACTAATCGACGGGCCGAAATTAAGCAATAAACTCATCATTTCGTTTTGAACAAGATACGGACCTATGGAAAGAGGTTTTATCATCCTAGGGTCATGTTCATTTATTTCTAAATATTTGAAGAAAAAATAGGAATTATTAAATAATAAAAATATATTACATCAACTGTAGAAGAGACGAGAAGAAAAATTAGGGGGACGGCGGAGTGAGTGGGGTAGTGGTGGACTTCTCCTCCTCGAAGAGCAAAGTAGGTGAGGAATCCTCCATTTAAGATGCTTAAAAAAATTATATTATTTACGATTGATTTATACTGCAATATAGTATTCGCACGAAATGCTTAAGCAGCCTTCGGTAAACCTTTGAGTGAAAGTGAAATTAGTATAGGTATACTGAACGCGATAAGTAAAAAAATAACTTTGTTACGAGAAAAGAAAAAGACAAGGATGTTGAAAAAATAGTGAACTTTTTTAATGTTTAGTAATTCTGGGATCGTCTTGCACATACGAAAGTTCGTTTTTGAACCTCGGGGCGTAAAATTCCAGTTTCGATGCCTGTTTAGTGGGCGCAAAGTACCCAATCCCTTTCCTAGGGCGTAAAGTGATTTATTCTGGCGAGAATCGGCCACTTTGTGCCTGCTAAAGAGGTATCAAAATCGAATTTTCCGCCCCGAGATTAAAATAATAGTATGCGCAACACGGATGCTAATCATCAACTTTGCTCCATTGTTAAATAATGTACTATTCTGAAAACTGATTTGCGATAAAAAATCGAACAGTAGAGACTAAATAACAGTACAATCTTAAATGTTTATATAAGAGTAAAGCAGCTAATCTCGACTTAAACAAAATAATAAATAATTTGATATACAAAACTACTGCAAGGAAAAGTACATTTGGATTAACGTATTAATAAACTACATTTGGAAGCTTCTTTTACATTTGCTTTTATATCTTTTTATTTTATTTTTTTTTTGCTTTTCGGTTACGGCGTTTTCCCACGTCCTGTGAATGTTGTAATAATAAATTCTCAGTAATTTTGTGAATTCCGTATTTAAAATATCAAGCACGAAATATGTTGAATAAAATGTGAGAAATGCGTGTTAGTCGGATTTAGGCGCTGTCCACAAGCATGCGCAACTCTTCCCCTATATTAAAAAATAATGTAACTAAAGCTAAAAAAGTGCTATGAGAAAACCCCAGAACTGCAAAATTAAATTCTCGCAAATTTCAATTTATCTTATACAAACAAGAGCTGTAAAAAGTTTGAAAGTATTTTAATTTACTCTGATATTACGTAGAATGTATTTATAGTCATTAAATTCTGTTTCTTTCACTTATCATCATAATAACAAGTCATATTTAATCGGCTTTAATACTTTAGTTTGAAATACTCTAAAAAAAAAAACTTGTGCAAGTCTCCGAAAAACTCATGCTAATTTTCAATCTATTAAATGTTCTAATCATTAAAAAGGAGGTGATTCACGGGTTTCATTTCTGTCCCTGAGGAGGAGCCGGAGCGGGCTCGAAACATTGGATGATTGGGGCAGTCAGATTGACCTTTATTAACAAAGTTTTTTCCATGTTTTAATTAAATTTTTATTTCAGATTCTGCGGGAGTGATTATAAACAAGAGCAATCTAACTGCCATTAATATTAATATTAATTTAATTTATAAGACTGTAAGACCGATAAAAAAGCTAGAAATTGGACAAGGAAAATTTCCCATTATGTTGCAAGTTTCTAATAGAAAATAGTTATTGGTTACAAAATGTTTTTGATTTCCACCAGAGAAGTGGCATGCTTTTTCTACAATATTCGTATATAGCTTTGAAAGAAACAGCATCGCAAATAAAGAGAGCAGCAAAATATAAGGAAAAAGCAGACGCGGAATGACGCCTAATCAAGTTTTGCACTGTGCATACATATATAATACGTCTTATACATACTGCGTCTGCCTCTTTGCAAGAGAAGGCGAACGGGGAGCTTTATGTATAAGGCAAGGGGAGAAAAATTTGCGCATTTCGCCAAAGTGAAATTCACCTGCAGTCGTAGAGCGGGTTTCTGCTGGAAGGTGAAGTGCGATGACTCGAGCCAGAATTCTCCGAGGCGCTGGCGCTGCACCAATCTGTTGAGGGCGCCCCGGATTTCGTCGTCGTCCTGCGACTCCCCGAAAAAGTGGAAGTTCACCTCCAGCGCCGGACTGCCGACAGAAGAGAAAAGGGGGAAAGGAGCGGAGGAGAGTTTTCCCAATGCAGTCGCACGAACGTGCAGTGTGTATGTGTGTGAGCTGCAAGCGCACGTGCCGAGAGAAGGCGAGGAAAAAAGGAAGTCACTTTAAACTTCCTCGTCCTCTCGCCGCCGCCGTCGCCACCACCACTGCTTCGAATAGTTTGCGCGCAGCGGGTTTGCGGCTATACGCGCGACGTATTTGTCGGCTAATTGTTAAGGGGACGAGGCTCTGTGGTGTACTGGAATATTCAACTTTTCAAAGTTTCTTTTTTCGCTCCGACGCGACGTTTATTTTCATGAGATGGCAAAATATTTGTCGAGTATGATAAACTATATAATAGAATCAAATAGATAGTTCCAAGAGTATATTTTTAATACTTAGAATTTTAAGATTTTATCTACATTAGCAATACGACCATGTTGATTTAAAAAGAAGATCGGCAGATGTAATTTACCACCCGTACTTATTTTTTTTTATTTGCTCCTTCGAGACCATGCACTTTCATGAATTATTGATGGAACGCTCTATTGTGAAAAGCTTTTTATCCCATTATGGCCGCGAATTCCCGATCGATTGAAAAATAATCTTGTTTTTGTAAGTTTTATTTTAAATTACAGGAATTCTGGTTTCTTTGTACTTTTCAATCGAAAAGAGGAGACGTCGAAGTATAATTTATCTATTCTTCATAATTATTTTATCCTCTTTGTTTTCAATGAGAACTCGAGTTTTTCATGGAGATGATTTAGAAAACTTGAAAGTTAATGAAATTCCAGTATATTCTACTGATTATTGTTGAGCAAAAAACTATTAATTACAAGTCCGTTCCTCATTTTAATATTTTTTGTATAATTGTTAAAGATTGCATTTTAAATTTTGTAACATTAAAGTTTAACTTTATCTTTTATTTTCGATTTCTTTGTATTTTAAGAACAAAAGATTGTAGCTTTCAAGTTATCCTTATAATATTGGAATAATCTTTTAAATAATCTATATTGAAAAGTTTGAAACTTTTCGGAATTAAAAAATATTGTGCCATAATAAAAAGAAATTCAATTTTTTGACTACCTCGAAAATGCTTTTAAAAAATGTTTGCTTTGTTATTTATACTGTTATATTGATAAATGTATTCAAAAGATTTTAATACTTATGTATGTAAAACAAAACATTAATTTGAAAAGAAAAATGTATCATACTATGCAGTTTAATTAATCATTTCTCTTTGGCAAACGCAATTCGCACGAATTCCAATATTTATATTCAGGCAACGACGTATAATTTATAACTGTGATTTTTCAGAATTAAATTATTTGTAAATTCATTATTAAAAATAAAAGTAAGCAGAATTTCAATTTCAATTTTAATTGTTTCCAAATTCGAAAATATTATTGCAATTTTCAAGATGGAAAACAAAGTGTAACTACATTGTGCATTTACAGAAATTAAATATTTTATCTATAACACTGTATATATTACAAAGGCTATTTTAATTTTAATTTCTCTGTTTTATTTTTCAAGTAAAGAATTTTTTAATCATTTGTACATTATACTCACGTTATACTCAGAATTTTCAGATCTTCCATCGACTTAGTATGCGATTCCCGTATTATGTAGTTTGTAAGCTGCAACAGAAAAATCGTATTTTGATTTAAATATCATACGAAAATGCCACGGTTCCAAAGTTTTCCGTTTCAGGAAACGGTAATTTATAATATTAAGGTAATATTTTCAGGTAAATGACATTACTTATTTGATATGCATACAAAATGAATGTGATGTAAAATCATAACAAAAAAAAGAAGAAAATAATCGATATATTCACATTACTGAAACATATAATCGTATGTTCTTCATTTGATATTTATATATTTATGAATTGAATGCATATTTAAAACAAAATTTCATTGAGTAATAAAAAATAATGAAAAATTATGTTTTAAATTTAATAATCTTACAATTTAAATTTAATAACTTATATATCTGTAACGTGATTTTTCATTTAAAAAAACTTTACGCATGAGCATTATTTCCAGGCTAATAAATTTTCAGTTCTATTGTCACGATCAACAAAGCAGACGGGTCCCGGGTACGAGTGGAACTTGTTCACGCTACGGAGAATCTATGAAAGTAGAGGCGTAGTTTAGGAAGAGAAATTGCGTTTATTTTTTTTTTTTTCTTAAAAAGCAAAAAAGTAAACAAACTTGGCTACCGTTCGCTCAATAAGCTGAGTAAATGATTGTCGAATTTCGGGACTACTCCAGAAACAATCAGTCGGAAAAGTTTGCGGTAAGGTGGCGTAAAACGCGAAATGTACTATAATTCATATATTTTATGATCTCATTAAAGCTTAAAATAGAATAGAACTATTTTAAGCATTGAAGATTTGTTGTCTGACTGATCTCGGCCGTTATCTACTTTTTGATAGGATTCTTGGAGATTCTTAATCCCGTTTGCACGTTGCCAGTGCTAATGGCCTCGAAAATTACGATAATCGATAGATTTTATCGCACTTTTTTATGATCATGCTTAAAAGTTCTCGGGCTTATTATACCTTTACCTTAGTTTTCCGCTTAATTATTTGGTTTTTTGGCAGTTAAAGCTTTAACGACAATTTTCACAAGTTCTCGAGAAAAATAATGGGGTCACATTTTTTAAATTGAAAAGTCTTTTTCTTTTCATTGCACTACGTTCGTTTTTAAATTTCTCTTTTGCGACGCCTATCGTTAAAATGACTAGAATTTTTTTTTATTCCTTTTTAATTAAAATATATTTTTTTTAATTTTCATTTTATTTACTAACCAGACTAATTGACTAATTACATAAACTGTAATCCTAAAAGGTATATGACTGCCTGTACTAGGGCCTGGTATAATATAAGTAATTTTATAGACTAACATAGAAACTATAACTAGGTATTATATATTTGACAATAAAATTTCAAAACGTGAACAAAAACCAGTAGTTATAATACCGATATAATTTACGTTGATTTTATATGACTTTTGAGCTTATTTTTTAACTTGCATTTTCTATTATTTTCGCTACCGCATATAAATTTTTTAATTCTTTGGGTAGACTATTGAAATTCTTTAGTGCTATACCATGTAACTATTTTTACCACCAACAGACTTTTTTAATTTTGACAGTTTAATGCTCTTTGATTTTAGAAAATTTATCGTTAAGCAAACAGTAACATTATACTCCGAAAGGACAGTAATATTAGATTATTTTGTCAGTAACTTAGCAGATATTTTGTTGCTAACAAGACTGAATGTTTATGAACCATATGGTAAATAACAACACGTTAAGCTTTAATTAGAATTCGAAGAATTAAAAGTTGACGTAGCACAATACCTCGTTCATTTATATATCCTTCCGTTGATACGCTTTTAACAAGAACCAATCATTAAATCTTTACTTTTCTCGATAATGGATTTCGAAATTTACAGGAAAAAGATAATGGAGTAGGTATATAAAATGATAACTCTTTTATTGTTAATATATTTGTTTTTTATTTTATTTCAATGTTGTTTTCAAATGTATAACATAATTATGAAACGAGGAAACGTAATTTTCCTCTACAGTATAAGCGTAATTTTCAGAATAAACTAAAAATGTTTTTCATTTCAAGTTATTTTGCTTTCTTCGAACATTTATCAGTTCTTGGTATTATTTACTAAATTGGCATACACCTACACTGTTATATATAACTGACAACGACGATTTCAAAATAAAGAATGTTGAAATTACACGTCACCGAACAGTTATTGTTGTTTTTCGGTCTTCACATATTCCGAATATAAACTTGCCACTTGGTGATTTCTTATATTTACTCAAGGTTGCTATATTAGCCTTTATTTTTCCAGGAAGCTAAGTTTGTAGGTAGAGTAAGTTACCAAGAAGTTTTACTTTAAACTTAAATCTTAATTGCAGTGGGATTCTGCTCGATTTCCTCTTTACTTATTTCTCGCTCTGTTACTTTCAGTTGGCCATTATTATCTTCATAGAGCACATTACAGTACAACATATAAACGCAAAACAGTAATCTCTTCTTTTTTAATCCAATACCGAGATACCTTCGTCAGTGGGCTGTTTCTTACCCAGATTTATAAATATCGATAACATTAATCCGACCAGCACAACAGGTCTTCAACTGGGCCAAGAACGTTACGATTTTGCTACACTATCTTCTTAATATTACATAGGACACTTTCTTGCGTTTCCTTTCCTATATATGAGATGGATGAAATCCGTTGCATCCACTGCACTTCTTGCCAGCAATGGCCCTTACACTGCACAGATCCGCGGATGGATTCTGTCGCGTGATACATATGATTATCATATACACTCTGGCGCAGTATGCGCCGAGCAGCTCCTCCGATGCCACGTCCACAGCATCTCTCTCCGTCGCCGTGATTATCGCTTTTATCTTCAGGCGTCGACAGCGTTCAGCATAATTGATCAGGGAAAACTCCGTTCAAGAGCAATTTAGACATCCGACGCCGTCACTCCGGCGATTCGAGGAAAAACGCGGCGTTGTCGTCCTCGAGGCCAAATAGCAGGAGGCAATCTAGGTCCTTGTGCTCTTTGCCGAAGGCCTGGCGCAGCACTTGTACGGGCATCCTCAGGAGTTTCAGGCCGATCTCGCGACAGTAGGCCTCGAGGAGGGTTGTCTGCAGGTGGCTCGCCGCGTCGGAGTTGCCCTCCAGTGGAACGACGCAGACACCCCGCTTGTGGATATCTGGCTCGGTGGTGAGAGCTGCAAGGGCCTGGAGGGTCGGCAGCATACCGCTGATCACCTGGGGGCTAGGCCGCTGCTTTGCAGTTAGTGGCGAGCTGGGTGTCGTCGCCGTTGGACGTCTTCTGCGTCGCTTCTCTGTCCACACGAGTTTGCTGAAAGTCGAAGGATTCATTTAGTTATTGGCTTTCCTCGTTTATTATAGTCTCGTCGCGAGGTTATTATGGTTGCCGCGTTTATTGCCACATTCCTCCCGTTAGATTTTGCATTTTATAGCGTTGTCTCGTAATCAAGCGCGCGCGATGTGACGGATTTATTTCATTAAATTAAGTCATAAACGGCTAGTGAGGTGAATTCGAATGAATTCTTTTGCTAATTAAATTATAATATAGTCAATACTGAATTTAATGAAATATTCAGAAAATTTTTTGATTAATTAGCGAATTGAATGAAATGTTTGGGAAATTTTTTGATTAATTAGCGAGCGTTTATTCAATACATTTATATATACTATTCATGTATGCATTTATATATTTATATACACGCATATTTTTTCAATTATTTAAACTATCAATATTTTCAGAAATAAAATTATTTTTTTCGAGATTGTCAGTTTATACTATTTTGATTGATAACAAAAAAAGCTTTTCAATATATTTTTCAAAGTTATATACTTGTTTGTTTTATTGTTTGCAAAAGTATTAATAACAGCGAAGAACCGAATATACCATTTTTTTTGTTAATTAAAACGCTCACTAGAAGTGCATATTATTCGATTGGAATTCAATTATATTTTCAGTAAAATAAAAGTTTGCTCTGAATTTCATCACGTGACTCATTCGCGCCGATACTTGAATTGAAATTTTTCACATGCAGATAATATCAAGCTCGCGCGATAAAGTCAGATAAGCGCGACGCCCACTTGAAATTTTATCCGTTGCGCGGGAGGATATCTGATCCGGATACTTCAACTTGAACGAACTTGCTACTATATATGATGCTATAGTTTCTTACATAGTGCGTCTATAGATGCGACATTTTAGCGGAGAAAAATGTTAATGTCATAAGGTTGTTGTTATATTGCGCTATCACGTAATGATTTGACGCTCCTGTTCGGTAACGTGATGAATGATGACTATACAGTTCCGCGTACCGCTGGCAAAGTGTACTTAATTAATGTCACGATGCATGTACAATGTAGCCTTGTTAACCGACGCGTTCAAAATAGTCACGCAAGGTTGTTAGATTTTATAATCGCTTTCGCGCTTCACTTTGTGCTCACTATATATGCATTATCACGCGCGCCTGTCTCTCAAACTTTCTTCCGTAGTAGATAATACGTTTTTTATTTTCTTATACTTTAACTTAGCGAATAATTATAATTCCGCGTTTAAAAATAAATTTACCATCTCGCATACCCATATATAAAAATTAAAATTAAATTTTCCCTATTACCGTGACATTAACGTTTTGTTTGCCGAAATTTTAAAAAGCCCGCCGCGCTAGCGAGCGCAAAAAGCGCGGCAAGTTTAAAAAAAAAAAATTTTGAAATCTGACAGCGGTCCGTTTTGGCAGTTCGCAATTACCTTTCAGCTGGTGCTGCGGGGCGCAAAACAGCCTGATGGCCGAGTTCCTCGCACGTCATGGCGTCGCTTTCTCTTTTCTCGCGTGGAACTCTCTTTAGCACTGTTTTTTCCTCCTTTGAAAGCACTGCTGCTGTTGCCGGCGGCTCGCTAATAGCAGTTAAAATCCTGGCGCCGAAAGGGTTGCTTAATTTTTCCCCTTCAACGCGGCGGCGCTCTTCTTCCCCGGACTCGCTTTTTGCTTCTCGCTTCCGCTGTAGTAGACGAGTGTATGTAAACGTCGAGTGCACAGGGCGCCTCTCTTCCGTCTGGCACACGGTTACGCGCAACTTTCCTTCGTCCGTGAAAGGTGAAACCTCTTTTATATACTCTTCTTCACACGCGCGTGTATATACACTTTTCACTCTTTATATACGATATACTTTAAGACACGATCCTTAACAATTACAGCCGAGAGACGGTCACTCACTGGTAACAAGAGAGAACCAAGTGTATAATACAGATATATGTAATAAACGAGAACACTGGCGTCACACTGGCACAGTGTTGCGCAAGAGCACGACAGTCACTAACAGGCGTGGTGGTGCGGTTGGCTCAGCTGAGCTGCGGTATATAGTATATAAACTACTGTGCGCTCGCTCGGTCGGTCTTCTCGAATATCAGCCGGCCTCGTGGCTCGCCGGCGCTTTTAAACGCCCTCCCCACTCGACGGCCTCGCGCCTCCGCTGGCATATAATACGCGTGCCTCGCTCGTGCTGCTCTGCTGCTCGACGAAGGAGAGGGAGAAACAGGCTTGGCTCGGCCTGCAGTTAGAGAGAGAGAGAAAGAAGAATACACCGAATACTATATATCCACGTTTGTATGGATATACCGGGGGGATAAGTGTGCCGTTCCGTTCTGTGTATATAGGTATTATACGACGGGAAAGTACGCGCGTGCCATCGGCGCCGGCTGTTGCTGATGCGCTCTCTCTCTCCCACTCTGGTACGTATTACATCGACGTATATTATATATATGTATGTATAAGGTATGCGTGTGTTGTGTGGGTGTGCGTGAACGCGGCGTGACTTGTAGCGCGAAATCCCTCTACCTCCTTTTCGCGGGAACACCGGCTGCTGCGCGAGAGCTGCTCTTATGCTTTATAGTTCCACGCGCGAGTGTTATATACCGGGAAAGAGAGTATGTTGTTGGGGAAAAGTTGAGCTCGCGCGCGTCACGAAATCTCCGCTGCGCTTTTTTCCACGTATATACGCGTTTAATATATACGCGCTTATATTTTTTTCAAACTTGCAGACACCGCTGCGTATAGCCCCATGATGCAGTGCGTTTTTCGCGGGATCAGATTTTCCCGACTCTCGTCGTATATAAGTGTTATATTATACGCATGGGTGTTCGTGCTTTACGGGTGGACGATAGTTTCTTTCGTATAATAGGTATTATACCTTTACACAGGTACTCTGCATACTGTAGGTATGAAAAAAAATAATAATACTACTATAATTCACACGGTTGATTACAGTGAATCCACATTGCTTGATTTATGACCTATGAGCTTAATACTTGTAGACTTATCCACTGATTGATTCATTCGCAAAGCTCAACCAATTAGCAAAGAAGTCTACGAGTATTGGACATAGTCATAATCATAGATCATGCAATGTGAATTCGCTGTTAAAGATTAGAAGGCAAGGTTCATTTTACTTGTAACAACATCGGTGATAACGTCATTAAAGAAAAGTAGAATCTTCCTTTTGTTACAGTAGATTGGCATTACATTAAGACATATTGTAAAAGCTTGAAATTAAATGGAGTTTCTATACTTTTTCCAAAAAGGAGTTTCTCCCCGGTTTGAAAGGAATCATTGAACTGATACTCCTTTTTGAAAGGGAGGTTCCCCCTTTTGTCCAATAAACTTTTAACTTTTTAAAAGCAGAGAAAACTACGTTAAGTGATTTCTTTTCACTATACAAACAAAAAATTTATATTTTAATGCCATAGCCATATCATTACCGACTGAGCAATTGGCAAAGTTTCAAACTTATTTAAAATAAAAGAAAACGTAGATTCACAAAAAATCAAGAGAACACTCTTCTGTAGTTTTGAACAT
>UXGD01003056.1:0-22191 GCA_900474315.1 Torymus auratus | reverse complement strand
GCCACCATTAGTTTGATGTTGGAATGTCTTTCTCAAAATGTACATAAATATCGTATGAAAATCTGTATAAATTTAACCTAATTTTAAATTTGAAATCAGTGTGGTTTTCAAAATTTGTTTGTAATTCATACTGTATAGTAAGTAGTAAATTCCATTTTGGAGACAAAAAGCCAATTTTTTTATTTCGATATTCTATTTGAAAGTATCAGTTTTACTTATACTTAAAAGTAGAAAGATCAAATAGTATAAAATATTCTGGAGTTAAAAATTGATTTTTAAGTTCTTTTTCAGTTTTAAACTTTGTAAAAATGATTGTGTCTTGCACGTGTTAAAATATTATTCATAATAAAATAAGTGCACAAGATTTAACATTTTTACTTATCTATTCCTTTCAAAAATTCCTTTCCTGAGCGATTTTACTTACAAAATTCACTAAAATATTATGTGATTATAAATGCTGTGAAATCCAAGTATGGTGAGAAATTTTCATCAAACTACTTTTCATATAACCATATTTCTCATGCTCGTTCTATGAAAGCACTTTTTTTTAAACTTGCACAATTTTTCGAAATTTTAAAACGACAGTCTCTTAAATTTTTTTCTGTTAGGAATTTTCCTGCTAGTAATATATACTTACAAAGAATCTATATTTACACTATTTTCACAGAAAAATTAAAAACTTTCAATTAAAGTGCTCAATGATTTTTTTTTACAAAAACTTGTTTGACATTGCAATGAATGTCCACCTCATGAAAAATTATGTACGAGCTCTATAGTCACGGCAATAGGAAGCCGATGAGAATTAATATTATAGCTTTAATTAGGTCAGTCGTGACAGTTATCGTTTCTTCAAAGGTTACGGAATGTTTTTATCAGCGACACTCTTTTCTCAGGGGATACATGTTTATATTTATAAGTTTTTCCCGAATCTCACTAGAGTTATTATAACGTATATTTCAAGTAGAGCATATCTTACTCTCGCAAATATTTATATGAAATTTATCATCAACCAGCCTTGATAAAAACTAATGCGCATTTAAAACTTATCAGAATACCCAGCTATCTCCGTCGAAAAACCCAAGGGTAAAAAAAACGACGAAACACACTAACGATTCCTTATTAACAAACATTCATTTATTAGTATAAAAAGAACAAATAACTTAATACTGATTTCTAGTCAGGCACAGGGGCACACAACAGACACGCATACATCCCAGTCAACATCACACAATCCTTCTACTCCTTATAACATAGGAAGCGTCTTAGTCTTTGAAAAGGACGGCGTCGCTCGAGCTGCTGCTCCTAGCCGCAGCGTCGACGATGTCGGCCTCGAAAGAGTCATCGCCGTCCTCGCTACCGCCGCTCCTGTACCCCCAGTTTACCGGCCGGTTGTTGTAGTAATTATCGTAGGGTCCGTTGAAGCCGGAGCCGCCCGGGTACCGCTGACCGCCGCCACCGGCACCTGCGCTTGCCGATGAGGCTACCGAGGATGCGCTGCCACCTGTGGGAGAAATGAAAAAATTGGTTTGTTGTTATAGTTTCGAAAGATATGTGGGAGCTTTTATTGTAAGAGTATTATTAGCTTTTTCTGACCATATAATTATATACTGAGAAAAAAATTTAATAGATCGAAGAAAACGATATTATTGAAATAAAAATTAATTATTTTAATGAAGGATTCATTTAATTGATACTTGAATTTTATTATTGAGTTAAAAAAAATTTAAGTGGTTCAACTAGATACTTTCTTGCGATATTATTATTATTACAATTAAATATTTCATGAAACCTAGAACAAGTTTTCTATTCTGAATGATACCAAATTCACAAAACGGTCCCAAAATTAACAGCCAATCTAACACCCTCATAAATCATTTCTACACTCCACCACTTATCCTAAGGAACCAAAATACATAAACCCAAATTACTCACCATGAGGCGACGCAACGGCAGCGGAGGCAGCGGCAGCAGCGCTAGCCACGGGGATGCCATTGACGAAGCTCGTGCCGGCAGACGCGGCGGCCGCGGCCGCACTGGCTCCTCCATTACCGTTCAACGACTGGCTGCCGGCGATGGCGTTGGATATGGAGTTACCGCCGAAACCCTGGGACTGCGACTGTGCGTTGGCGTTGGAGTTGCCACCGAAACCCTGCGACTGTGCGTTGGCATTGGAGTTGCCGCCGTAGCCATGGGACTGGGCGTTAGCGTTAGCGTTCGACTGATGCGACTGGTGACCGCCTGGGTAGCGGTTATGCTGGTTGTTGTGGTGGTTGTCGTACGGACGGTCGTACTCCGAGATTTGCCTGTTGGGGGTAAAAACGTTGCAATAAGTGAAATTTCTTTCATTGAGCCGATCCGCGAAAGATTCCGAAACAAATTGACATTCATGATATTCGTAGTGTTCGAAAACTATGTCGAATTGCCGTTCCACTTTGTATAACGAATTCAGACGGTTAAGGGATTACGAATCAGATTTTCCAGTGATGTAAGTTTACGCGCGCACCTCCACACGCACGTTAATATGAAACTCACGCGCGCTCGTTATGCAAGAGGCCGGCGTCTTACGTCGCACGCCTTAAACGCCGAATTCGCTTGAAAATGCCGAGCTCGTGTGCAGCGCTCTAGCTCAATTAAAATCGCATTTCAATACACGCACCGAACGAAATCTCGGCACGAGAAAGTTTCTCCGATTTCGGAAACTGCATTTCGAATATCATATTTTTATCCTTATCGTGTGTCAGGAAAATTCCTCTCTATAGTATACTTTAATCGCGACAATTCTCCGAACTCTGGTCATTGATGGATTACTGACGCGTTAAACAGTCTAACTTCATTAAAAAGAAATTAAATCAAAATCAACGGCATCCCGGAACTTCTCGAACACGCCTATACATTGCTTCATCCTTAACGATCGTTTGTATAGTTCAAAGACCGCTTGAAATATTTCCGGCTCCACAATAGCTGGTCCAGTTCCTTTACACACTGCGGTCACTTACCCGGGATAGCTACCACCGCCGTAACCGTGACCTCCGTAGCCGTGACCTTCGTTGGGTTTGTAGAACTGCGGATACCTCGAGCCACCGTTGCCGCCGCTCGATACTGCGTTGCTATTAGCGTTCGCCTGCGAATTGCCATAGCCGTCCGACCAGGCCTCGCTGTTCGCTTGTGCCTTCGTGTCTATCTGGTCCGGGAAGTAGAAACCTTGACTGCCGTACACTGTGAAGGAGATAGGTGGATGATGATGATTTATTGACATTGAGGAAGTGTCGGTTGAATAGGCGATTTTTGCGGAGACGAGGTGCGAAAGAGATCCTTTCGAATTTTAATGAAGTTCCGCGGTGCGATTGAGAGAGGAGATTATATTCGGTTCGGGTTTAGTGGTTTATTATGCGGATAGGAAGTGATTTTTAGATGGAGGTTATACGGGAAGGTAATTATCGCGAAAGGTTTAGAGGAAAAATTTTAAAATATCCCAGAGAGTTGTTGATTATGTTTAAGATGAATTTATTATCTATTATTTTTCATTTTGCATTTGTACATTTTATGAGATTTACTTGAGTTTTTTTAATCAATATAATGCTAATTCGTATTATTTAGTCGACAGAACAATAAAATGTTGAATTTATTTAACGATGATTCTTCATAAGAATAATTATTATAAAAGTGTTAAGTATTGTACAAAGAAGCAGGAAGTCCTACCAGGAAGCTATGAATTTTTAATTTTATGTCAACGAACGTGTCATTCTAAATTTAATTTTTAAAATACACACGGTATTAGTATATTGCATGCTGAACATACATATCAATATTCATGAACTATGTATACTGTTATACGAATTTCATTCGAAAAGTTGATAACGTTATCTCGATAGTACATTAGGTGCGAAACATTTGCATTATCATGTTTAGATAATGTAGAACTAATTGCTAAATAATTTGAATAAAAAACTATACTTTTATCGATTGACCAATAACTTTTTAATATGACTTTAAGTCAATAAAAATAATAATCATTATGTTTTAATTCACGAATTTCAATAAATTTAATTGTACCATCAACAAGTTTCGCAAAAATGAATTAATATAGTTACGAATTTAATTTTAACTGTAGTCATAGATGAAATTTTTTCTTTAAACCACTATAGGTTTTTTATGTCCCTAATCCAAAACGACTCGTCATCTAAAACCGCACAATACTGATTCACCCATACGAACAACAATAGACAACAAAAAAAGAAGCTTCGAATTACCAGTCGTCGTCAGGCCGAGCAGGCAGCAAAAAACCAGAGCGAGCATCATCTTCGATATAAAATCTTCTCTTCCTTTTCTTCCACAACAAAAGAACAACAACAACACCACTCAGACACCACAAAAAGCACTGGCAAACAGATCAATCGTCAGCTTGACGACAGCTTTGACGCGTGACTGGCCGTTCATCCCCAGCGCTCTCCACCTTTATACACAGCTGTGCCGCTCGAGTCTCTTCTCTCACTCTCCCGCCTTTCTCTGTCGCATGGGCGCTCGAGAGCGCGCGAACGAAAATTTCGAACTATACCGACGCTCTGCCGCCTGAGAAATGCAAATGACGATTTTCGGGCAAGGCCGGCGTATACGCGCGAGGTTATCGGAACTGACGCAACGACTTATACGCACGCTCTTCTCAAGTGAGCGCGGCTCCTCCTCCTTGTATATACGCGCGTATGAGCAAGTGTACCGAGACATATTACGCGCGCACGTGTGTCTGCGGTTTCGGCCGACCGCCGCAGGCCTCTGGAATTCCCTGAGGCTAACGTGCGATCTGGTTTTCCAGGAGAGACAATGGGCCGCCGACCGATTCGGGGAAGCTCGAATCGATGCGGATTCGATTTTTAGGAGGTGTGACTTGTGTGGTGCCTTGACCTGAGCTTTGGTAGCGGATGCGTTGTAAAAAGAGAGGGGGAGTAGATAATGAATGAATGAAGGAATGAATGGAGCGAGTGCTGGATTATTACGCGGGTTTCGTAATCGAGACTCGGCTGCGGTCCAGTGACTTACTTTCGGCAGATCGTTGATGCAATGTTTGTGTGCGTGTGATGGAGAAAACCCGGTGTGCATGTGGGCTGGCAATTGCAGCGGCTTACAAAAATATATAAACTGCAAGAGGTGGGATGCAAATGTCTATGTTACACTGCGCAGTGAAAATAGGGAAGGAGTTGGATGATAAAATTCCGAAATTGTATTTTTTATGATGCTGAGGTGATTGTATACTTTTTAATATCTGAAGAAAATCGTAAATCTGACTGATGTTCGTATTTATAAGGCAGACAAAAAGAAAGAAAGAATGAAGAATATTCGGGAAATATTATTTTTATGATCACGAGGTTCCATTGTACGCACAACAGATTTACGAGGTTTCGTAATTTTCTAAGCAACGTGATAAGGAAATCGAAACAAGAATCAAAACAAATAGAACAAGTTTCTGGAACAGATATACTATGTATAATGAGTGAACCAGAGAATAAAGATTTTATTGCGGTCGAATATTCCGTTTCATTTTAACGTAAAAATATTTTGAATAAAAATTTGTTTTACTGTTGAAAATATATGTAATAACTTGGCTTTTATATTTTTTAATAAGAAAGGGTAATTTTTTATTAAATCTTATATAAATAACACTACAAATCTTGAAGTTAGTACGTTACGGTCCTCATTTGTATACACATTGATCACAAGGATAATTTTTTATTAAATCTTATATAAATAACACTACAAATCTTTAAGTTAGTACGTTACGGTCCTCATTTGTATACACATTGGTCATCACTTTCCGTATCCGTATCCACCACCGCCACGGCCTGGAAATTCACAAAAAAAAAGAAATTAAAAATCCACCATATGCGTACACAATTAAAAAGAAACTTAAAGACTTACCTCTACCATTGCCAGGACCACCTCCGTAATTGCCGCCATATCCACCATTACCTGGACCACGGCCGTATCCCTGGCCACCGCCGTATCCTGGTCCACCGCCGCCGTTGTAGCCTCCGCCGTATCCACCCGGTCCAGCACCGTAGCCCCCAAGGTTTATTCCAACCGGCGGGACTCCTGAATTCACAGATAAATTTATTAATTAGTTGTTGACGTATATATCGTGTGATTTAGTTGATATAGATTGAAACAGCAATCGGTTATCGGGAAAAATATGTTTGTTTGTCACGCGTGATGCTAATAAATCTCAGTAGGTATTATAGCTATTGTTTAGTTTATCGGCGAATAGATGAATTTCAAGTCTATTTGAAGATCTTAATCATGTGAACCTTGGGCATTGGAACTTCGTCGACTCGCAGTCTTTTCGAAAGTTTGATTATACGGTTTTGCGGAAGTTCTGAAAATTTGAATTTAAAATAGAGATGCTTTATTGTAAACTGCTTGTTTCCGGGATAAGTTTAGTTTTATTGCAGATGCGCTGTCATTATTTATCGTATCAGCATTTTCAACATTATCAATCAAAAATTTATTGTGAGATTTTTTTTACAGATTTTACGTATAAACCATGGATATTAAAATAAATAAATTAATGACAACTTACCATACTGAGCTTGACAAATGCCCACCAAAACCACCAACACAATAAGCCAAAGAGTTAAGAAATGCATTTTCACTGTGTTCGTGTTCATCGCCGAGAACCGTACTTATTAGCCACCAAAGATCGACTAAGTACACTGCAAGCGCGGCTAGATCTTTTATACGCACCTTCCAGTGACAATGTAATTGAATCCTCATTACCATTACGAAAAATTGCACATTTTCTTTCATTAAAAGTTTCCATCGTACACAACTTCATAATCAACGTCATACCTATAAAAATTCAGGGAAAGACCAATTTGCACGAATCGGCTGCGATCTAGGAAGAAATTATTATATAATTAAAATTTGTTAGTTCATTCGTGTTTTCTTATAGTATATAATTGTATATTTACAATTGCTAGTGTCTTCCTGTTTACCTGTAAATAGTTACATGAAAACTTTGCGATGCATTGCAAAAAAAATTGATAAAATATGAGTTATCGTTTGAATTATTTTGTAAGGATTCTTGAACTCTTGTGAAAGTAGTTAGATTTTATATGTACATTTGAAATCTAATATTATTCTATAAGCGTCTACCAATGTCAGAAACTAATACTGTATTTCGAAATTGCGGTTTGATACAGAGATGCTATCGCAGTTTTATTGTTTTTCTTCTCAGAGATATCATTTTATAAGTCAATGTTTTGTGTTTTTTTCGTCTAATACTCGAAAATCTTTTTAATATTATGCTATTTATAAATATGGTTAAGAATACGATGTTTTATTAGGTCAATTTTCAAAATATTAAATCATATTATTAATAACAATATACGATGTATATTTTTTATGTTAAATGCAGACTGCTTTTCTTAAAGTATCTTAACGAAATCTTTTTAGTTATTTTTGCTCTATCATTACGAAGATATATCGGTAGCGAAAAAAATCAACCTTGACTCCTAGAGATTCTCATCAAAATCATAAAGACATAAGGCAACAAAAGAAAAAGAATATAGCAGCATTGTTATTTTTAGTGACGCTATATTTCAAATCATTGACCTTAAGCTTACTCTGATTAATGCTCTAGCATTAAATGAATTGTATTCTTTTAATAAACTAACGAAAATGACCCTAACAATATATTTTCATTCTTTGTTTCATTCATTGTCTTGTTTTATTAATTGTATTTGTATTAGCAGGGTGATTGGAGAGATTGAGGAAAAATACATAACAAGGAAAATATTGCTAAAGGCTTTTATTGAAAATTATATAGTATCGTGTATTCTATGATGAGTCATGTAGGTGACTTTGAAACCTTGCATGCCGAAAATATGAGTAGATGTCAGCAGGTACTGATTTACTTTCCGTATCCTAGAGAAAAAATAAATATTATTGTTATTAATTTTTGGCGTAATTACCGTTAACAGGATTAATATTATTATCGTTCATTATTCTCAATTAAACATTTATAAATAATAATTTATTTCATTGATGTCTTTAAAATGAAGATAATAATCGATTTAATTCAATATATTTTAAATTTAATTTCAAAACATTGCGCAAACTTGACTTTACTAATTTTTTTTACTATGGACTTGTGAATTTATAAAAAATTTTTTTACAAAGGAAATCTGTCGTTACAATAATTCTAAACTTTTTTTCTTACCGTAGCCACCGAAACCTCCTCCTCGGCCTCCATAGCCGCCTCTGCCATAACCTCCTCCATATCCTGGACCGCCATATCCTCCGCCGTATCCTGGCCTGCCGAAACCTCCATTACCGCCGTAGCCGCCGCCGCCGTAACCTGGACGACGACCATATCCTCCATATCCGCCTATAGGTTTTGTTTTTAAATCGTATTACAGCTTTGAACTTTACATTCGTTGTGTTAATATAAATATAAGTAAAACTTATATCAAACTTTTTCTAATTCAAGGTATACTAGTCGTCTTTGAAAAAAGGCCATTTCAAATTTTAACGAATAAGAAAATACATTAAAATTTTAATCTCCATAGAACACTTAGCACATTTCAAGCGGAACACTAAGTAGCTCTCTTGTTTATATATATTCTAAGCCGCTATGTATATGTTTATAATTTCTTTATATTCTTTTACTAATTTATATAATTTCGCCACATTTCGTATTATATATTTAAGGGCTCTCGCCCGTTTAATATTTAAAATAAATAAAAAATAAAAATAGCTTGAATTTTGAAATATTCAAAATTATATGTTATGTAATAAATTATATTTCATAAAATTTGGAAATTTAAAAAATGGTTATCATTAAACCTACAGTATATTTTTTAGACCACAATCTTTGAAAAATATTTTCCTCAGAGAAATGAAAATGAAGAACTTACCAAACTGAGCTTGACACACATCAAACAATACTACGAGTAGAATGAGCAACAAAGCAAGAAGCTTCATTTTTGTTATGTTTAGGAAATGGGAGAAAAAGAAACAGTAGTCCTGGTTATCGCAAACAGTGAACTAACTGCTCTGTTCATCCAGTTTGCGCTTTTATATACGCAGTCCTGTTGACCAAGTAATCGATTACTAATTCTTATTAGGAAAACCTCTCAATTAAAATTCAAGTTTTCTTGGTACACGGCTTAATAATTAACGTTATGACTGACTGACAATTCAGCGAAAGATTAATGTGATCATATTTACTCGTCTCTTAGAAGGACTTTATTTAATACTTAAAAGTGTTATTAGCATATTAGTATAAACAAAACATCGGATCCTTATATTTTTATTTACTAACTTTAAATTTATACTTTAGCGTTAATTGCGTTTAAATAGCTTACAAATATTCTCTATAACTGAAAGAGGGGTATCTTTTAATGAATAACGACTTTTCATTAAAGAGGAATCACTGAACAATAAATGAATCATGCCCAGTGGGAATTTATTTTCTAGCTGTACAGACTATTTCTAGTATAAAATTACAAGTCATCAAGTGTATATAATTAAAAACATGATGAGAAAAATTAAAGATTAAAAATACATATCATTGGGGATTCATTGCAATAACGTCGAATTCTAAACTTCAGAATTGAACTTCTAGACGTGGCCGATCAAAAAAGTCTTGCATTCGTTCTCTTTCCATTTGCATTCGTTCTTCAGCCAACCTCCTGCGCTCATGCTCTAATCTTCTTTCTTCTTGCATCAATCCATCTTGATACTGACTTTCGTAGTTGCTTACGATTGATGGAATCATGTCATTGGAATAAGCATTGTAACCTGTAAGTACAGAAGTGTTTTACTATAATAAATTTGTTAAAATTTTAATTGGCTCTCTGACTTAATACAATTACGTCGGCTAATATTAAAAGACGTGGGAAGGCCCCGAAAGCAAGTACACGAGTCTCAAATTATTACATTTAAAATATAAGGAAAAAAATTTCTCTGTTAATATGTATGCGTATAAAATTGAGAGACATTAATTAATTAAAAGTTAATTTCAATAAGACAAATTATAACAGTAATCAAATCGATGTCGGATAATACGAATAAAATTTCTAAATAAAAAAACTTAAAACTCTATCAAAATATATACGCATACATTATTCAAAATTTATATATTTTTAATGATTAAACTTCAAGTACTCTTTTAATAAAGGTATAGTTTTTAGTGCAATTTGAAAAAGTATGATAAATATATTATATATTTTTATCTATAATAAATAATCGACAATACTTTTTGCTTACCTTGACTGTAGCAGATGTTTACAAGTGTTGCAACAGTAACGACAAGTACTAAAAGGACCTTCATTATTTTTGATAGACCGTACGTTTCTCTGACAATAAGAAAAGACGAGTGATCGAAAAATTGTGCGCGGGGAATCCTTTTATTTGCTTGTTTTAAATGGCGAAATTTTGGTGCAATTACGAACATTTAATTCTTTACGTTATTACGAGTTGCATAAGTAGTTATTCTGGCTCTCTACGATGCTTATCGTTTTTAAGATTTGAAAAATAAAGGATTTTTCCTCGGCGAGTGTGGTGCGTGTGTTTTTGAGACACTCTGTACATTATGATTCTATCTTACCTCGTCTATAATGCATAATTGGTTGTTCAATCAATTCGAGGAACTTGTATCGTCAATTATTCGTATGTTCATACAAATCACCATTAAAAGTAGAAAATTCGTGAGTTGATTATACTAATCTTGCATATTTACAAAAGTACTTATTTTTTTATATACCATGTGATTGATATATTAGACTTTTAGAAATAAAACAAAATTTTGTAAATTTTTAATTTTTTTCAATATTTTTAATTGTTTTAAGTACATATTTGTTTCATCGTACATAAATATTTATTAAATAAATAGATCCTAATAAATATTATTATAAAGCTATACATGTTTTAATCTTAATTATTGCTTATATATTACATCGTAAAAAATGGCGTAAATATAAAATCACGTTACATATATGTATACATACATTACGTATATTTAATGTGAGGTGTTTTTAAGGAATTTTTATTTTCATTTTTATATACTACTTCCATGTCCAAGGATTTCGTATCCTTATAACTCCCATGGGGGCAGGAGGAGCAGGATTTTCTTCCTCACAGCCGCAAGGCTCGTCTGGATTTTCGTGATTGTGGGGCTCAACAGGAGCTCGTTTGACAAGGAAAGGATTTCCCGAAATGGGAATCCTGATTCTCATGCCCATAGGGTTCATGCCCATAGGGTTCATGCCCGGAAGCATTGGACGCATTGGAGGCATTGGAGGCATTAGGGGCATCGGAGGCATACCCCTTAAAATAGGCTCTAGTAGCTTCGAAAGGAAAGGATTTGTAAGCCAATTTGGATTTATCTCGGGGTGTGAAAGAAGAAAGGGATTCGGTGGCGGGCTGTTTGGCGAATTCCCTTCATTGAAAGGAGAGAATGGAGGTTGTCGTTGAGATGGGAAGAACGGGAAGTTCATTGGTGATCCCAGTTGCGGGAAACCAAATGGATTGCTGTCGTCGCCGGGAGCACCTTTTTCTACGTCACCCCTAAAGCCCATATCGTCCGGCTGAGGTGCCTCCGTAGTCGTCGGATTTTTGGGTCTTTTCGGCCTTTTAGGGGGTTTTTTAGGTGGAGGTGTTGGCTCCTCTGGCTGCTCGTCGTAATCTTTCTCGGGATTTTCTTCGCCTGGGCCGGGCTGGTAAGCTCCCTGATATCCATTGTCATCGGGATCCCCTTCATTTTTGTCTGGATGATATTGACCATCGTCGCCATCCTCGGGATTTTCTTCAGGATTGTCGTAATCAGGAGAGTTTCGGCTATTGAAATTAATGGGTGTTGTAGACGTAGGCGGTTTTTTGGTAGTAGGTTTTCTTTTTGGTGGTTTTGGAGTAGTTGGCGGCTGTGGTTCACTTTCGTCGGGTTCCTCTTCTTCTGGTTCTTCTTCTTCGGGCTCCTCTGGTGGCGGTTGTGGGGTAGTTGGTTTCTTTTTAGTTGGCGGACGTTTTGTAGGTCGCCGTGTAGGTCGCGGTTTCTTAGGTGGTGGAGTTGGAGGCTCTTCTGGTTCAGAGTCTTCGTCTTCTGGGCTTTCTTCAGAATTATCGTCTGACGAAGGTGGTTCAGTAGTTGGTTTATTCTTATTGGATGGTTTATTTTTAGGTTTTGGCGTTGATTTTGGTCGATTTTTAGGTTTTGGCGTCGGTGCTGGAGTCTGCTCTTCTTCAGATGGTTCTTCTGGCGAAGAATCGTCGTCTTCTGAAGATTCGTCTGATGGCTCCGGCTCCGGTTTCTTCTTATTTGGTGGTGAAGGGTTTTTGGGTTTCTTTGAAGGAGGATTTCTATTATTTGAAGGCTTCTTGGGTGGTCGTTGAATTTGTGGTGGTGGTGAAGGTGCAGGATTTTCGTCTTCTTCGGGATTTTCTTCTTCAGGATCAGTAGGTTCTTCCTCATCGTCATCAACAGGTGCCACAGTTGTAGGTTTCTTTTTGTTAGAAGGTTTATTTTTTGGACGTTGATTTGGTTGCTTATTCTTTTTAGGGGGGTCTTCAGGTTCATCGGGTGATTCAGATTCATCCTCTGGATCATCTTGAGGTTCCTCTTGTTCAGACTCATCTTCCTCTGGAGCTGGAGTAGTTGATTTATTTTTATTTGATGGTTTATTTTGAGGTCGCTTTTGCGCTTTACTTGGTGGCTGCCTTTTGTCTTTTTTAGGTGGCTCTTCAGGTTCATCGGGTTCATTATCTTCTTCTGGATCTTCATCGGCAGGCTCTTCTGGTTCAGATTCTTCTTCTGGAGTTGGGGTAGTTGGCTTGTTCTTTCTAGGTGGCTTATTTTTCGGGCTTTGTTTTGGAGGTTTGGATCGTGAAGGCTTAGGTTTAGGTGGATCTTCTGGTTCATCTGGTTGTTCATCATCATTGTTATCTGGATTATCATCAGTGGGTTCATCTTCGTCATCTTCAGGTGATGGAGTCGTAGATCGATTTTTACTTGATGGTTTGCTTTGTGGGCGTTGTTTTGATGGTTTCGTAGTGGGTGGTTTCTTATTTTTAGGCGGGTCTTCAGTTTCGTCAGGATCTTCATTTTCTGGATTGTCTTCATCAGCTTCGTCTGGATCAGAGGGATCGTCTGGCGATTCAGTAGTAGGTTTATTTTTATTGGAAACCTTATTTTTCGGTTTTGGCTTAGGCTGTTTTGGAGGTGGCTTTTTATTACTTTTAGGTGGCTCTTCGGGTTCATCCTCAGGATTCTCCTCTTTATCTTCTTCATCTGGATCTTGAGGTTCATCTTCATTTTCTTCTGGAGCAGGCGTAGTAGGCTTATTTTTATTTGATGGTTTATTTTTCGGCTTTTGTTTTGGTGCTTTAGTAGGTGGCGGCTTCTTATCATTCTCAGAGGGCTCTTCTGGTTCGTCGTCAGAATTAGGATTATCTTGATCTTCCTCTGGTGCATCCTCAGGATCATCATCTTTAGGAGACGGTGTAGTAGATTTATTTTTATTAGACGGTTTGTTTTTCGGTTTTTGTGTTGGTTTCGGAGGAGATGGTTTTTTATCATTTTTAGGTGGGTCTTCTGACTCATCAGGTGATTCAGGCTCTTCATCAGGATCTTCCTGAGGCTCTTCCTGTTCAGGTTCATCTTCTTCTGGAGACGGCGTAGTTGGTTTGTTTTTGTTTGATGGTTTATCCTTCGGCTTTTGTTTTGGGGGTTTAGGAGATGGTGGCTTTTTATCATCCTTAGGGGAATTTTCTGCATCATCTGGTGATTCAGGATCTTCTTGTGGTTCATCATTAGGTTCTTCTGGATCAGATTCATCTTCAGTAGGTGATTCTGTAGTTGGTTTATTTTTATTAGTCGGTTTATTTTTAGAATTTGGTTTTGGTTGCTTAGCAGGCGCCGGTTTCTTATCTGATTTAGGCGGATCTTCAGATTCATCAGCATCATCAGGATCTTCTTCTGGATCTTTTTTGTCAGAATCTTCTGATTCGGGTTCATCATCTTCAGGCGACGGCGTGGTCGGTTTAGGTTTTTTTGATGGCATATTTTTTGGTTTTGGTGATTTCGATGGAGGTTTTTTATCATTTTTTGGTGGTTCTTCAGGTTCATCGGGGGCCTCAGGATCGTCTTCTGGACTCTCTTTATCCGAATCTTCAGGTTCGTTTTCATTATCTTCTGGAGCTGGTGTAGTTGGCTTATTTTTATTGGATGGCTTATTTTTTGGTTTTTGTTTTGGTGGTTTAGTAGGTGGAGTCTGCTTGTTATCATCTGATGGCTCTTTAGGTTCATCTGGTGATTCAGGATCATCTTGATCTTCATCTGGTGTTTCTTCAGGATCATCTTTTGGAGCAGGCGTAGTTGGTTTATTTTTATTAGCAGGTTTAATTTTCGGTTTCTGTTTAGGTGGTTGAGGAGCCGGCGGTTTATCTTCTTCATTTGGATCTTCAGATTCAGGATTTTCCTGCTCAGAGTTTTCTGGCTCTGACTCATCTTCCTCTGGAGATGGTGTGGTTGATTCATTCTTATTTGGTGTTTTAGGCGAATTCTGTTTTTGTGGTTTCTTTGGTGATTGGTTATTTTGTGGCTGATCATCTTTATTCGGAGAATCAGAATTACCATCTTCATCTGGAGTTTCATCATCGTTATCAGGGGATCTTGTAGTTATTCTATGTTGATTTGAAGGATCATTTGGGTCGCTTGTCGTTGATGGATCAATATTATTATTCTGCGGATCATTTTTTGGTTCTTGATTTTCATCGTTCGGATTTTTCTGGGGCTGGTCTTCGTTTTCACTTTCATTTGGTTTTTCCTCGTCATCCGACGCCGGTGGCTGTGTATTCGAATTATCTTCCGGTGATGAAATTCTCGATGCTAAGTTCGGCGACGAAGACTGTGGGTTAGAATTCGGATCCTGATTTTTAGGAGTATTTTTCTCACTGTCACTTGGAGGCAAAGCGCCGACATCTCTCTTTTTATCAGGCATCAAATCCTCTGGAATATTCTCAGATGATTCTTCTTTTTTGTCACTTAGCGGGTTATTCAAGCTTAAACTTAGTAATCGTGCTAAGTCTGCAAGACCTTTTGCTGGATCGGAAGATCCACCACTTCCAGGGAGTGAAATAGCGTTTGCACTGGCGATTCCATTGTTGTTAGTGGCATGGGCTACGGCAGTTCCTCCAGCACCAGCAAATGCGTTAGCTAAAAAATATATTTATGATAAATATGTGTTATGATAAATTACTCTAATTGGCTGGTTAATAAATAAGCTAGTTTATTGTTAAACACTAATGTCTTATAAGCACTAAATGGTATTATCAAAAATACGTTTTTCAAAATAATGACTAGTAAAAGTAATTTGCAAATTTTAGAAGTAAAAGAAAAATATTAGTAATACGAAATATTGGTAAGAATATAATTATAAATAAGCTTCGAAATTTCCTTAAATATACATCATTTCAATATGGTTTTAAAAAGTCATTTTTTTATTTATTTATTTATTTCGTCTCGTTGTTCATTCCAAACAGTATATCAATATTATTCGAAGCTTCAAACTTATATTTTTATTAAGGACAAAATATCCTCTAATTTAAATTTGAATTAAGCCTTTTATTCTAAGAAGTTAAATGTTTGCCTATGCTAATAGGACACGTCACTAAACAAAGGTGTAATATGAACTTTTCTACATTAAATAATAAATGTGTAATTACCAATAGAAGCTGTAGATCCACTTTTACCGTCCCCTGCAACAGTACATTAGTATTAGAAATATTGCACAGACTTTGTTAATATTATAAATAAAATATTTTAAAATACAACGTAACAACTATGTAACATCACAATATTAAGATTGCACAATTAGTATATCCAGTCCCCCCAATAAAAATTTTACTACTCCATCATCACTTTATTAACACTAAACGTCACTCTTTACCGCTTAAATCAACAACCGACGACATCACTATTTCAGAAAAACAAAAATCACCTGCTGGAAACGCTTGGACACAAACTAGCGACGCCAATGCAACGAGGGCCAGGGCGGCAGTGGCGGCCCCGAGGGGAGAACCCATGGTCCCTCTACCTCCCAAGCTTCTCTGTAGCATCCACTTTCCTCGATCCGAACTTCTCGCTCTTCTAGAAATCAACGTACACACACACGTACACAGAATCACCGCTACGATCGACTGTTAATTCGCGATCGTAACAACGAGCTTTTATAGCCGCTGCCCCGCCGCCTGCTAACAAACACATCCGGGGGCAATCGTTCCCGGAGGCTGCGCTGAGAGCTAAAAGGATGATGACGAGGCGGAGGGAAGAGAAAAAGAGAGAGAAAGAGAAAAAATAGCATCTTCACGGCTGCTGCGGCGGCTCATCCGATAAGAATCGACGCGATAGAGCAAGCACTTAGTTCGCGGCGCAGAAGAGGCGGCCGTAAGATCGTTTTCAAAGATATAAGCGAGAGCGCGAGAGGCGATGATTGAGACGCTATTTGATAAACTCGCGCGATTATACCGACGGCAATTGAATAATACCGTGACGCCTGGATGCCGCCTGGAAATTTTCATGTTTACGCAGAAATCGATATGCTGGGTGTACGGCCTAATCGGTCGTTTTTCGAGGGATAGACCGCTTCCGACGAGGGAAATCGGCGCGTGCGATTCCACGGAATCGAATCTGCAATTGAAACCTGTGTTTCTTTTTTCTTTTTCAGAAGGTGAGAAGAATGAAGAGATAATGGACAGCTGAATTTTTATAAATAAACACTGACGGTTCGCGGCTGATCGGACGATTATACGCGTGCGATTTAGCAGTTAATTATCCCTCATTACGTTCTCTTTCTTCGCGGCGGCAATTTGCCACGTTAAGGCGTTTTGCAATGGATCCGAGATGCCATTCAAGGAGAAACGCGCTCAACTTGATCTATGACTTTCAATCGCTGACTGATGCTGATAATATTTTCATATCATAACAGAGACTTGGGAATGTTAAAAATAAGACATTGTTTGTGGCAAGCGGTAGGATAAGTCATTGCTGTTTGGTGCATAGGTTATTAGGCTCATTTTTTTCTTATTTTGCAAAAAAATTCTTCAAAGATTTCTCCCATAGGAAAAATTCTATAGAAATGACTATAGAAAATAGTACATATAATTGTGTATCAAACATTACTTATATTTCTTTGAAACGTCAAAAAGTTAAGGCAGGTGACTAAGACTCCCAGTGTGAATGTTACCATGCGAATGATAACATTCAAAGTGTGGACTGATGCAACGATATTTTAATTTTTAATAAAAATTGTTTAAATAAATGACAACCACTACAGAAACGCAATAAAATAATATGTGGAGCATATGCTGAAGTTTAATGTAAATGTAATGTTGTACCATCATGTTCCGCGTATTATTAATATTTCGCTTTGAGCAGATCGACTTTCCCTATCAGTACTTATGATGTGGACAAAATCACATAATTATTACGTTTATTCAAATGCATTACATCTATACCGTCTCTTATCATTACAAAACTATTCTCAGAACTTAACGTCGTGTAAGTAGCCATCGCTAAGCGTAAACTATCGAAATAAGAAGATGCACTTAGACGATAATTTCTTTATTATCGTGTGTGTATGCATTTCAATGTCATTTGAAATGAACTCTTCTAACGCTATATCGCTCTTCTAAACGCATTCAGGGTTATCCGCATAAACAACGTTTAAATTTTTTAAAACACATTATGTATGCATTTCTACGATGAGCGTTTTAGCTAGGCGGGATGACTAATTCGCGGGAAAACCAACGATTGCCAAGTGGAAATCGCGAGTGCAAGAAAATATCGTTGAAGCAAAATCAGGAATCTTAAAAATATTATTAAATATTTCCATTGTTGTATTTTTGACCACGGATTCAAGTATTTGAATTTTTTTTTTTCTTTGTAAATCTATTCATGGCAATACTAACAATATAGTCTTAATAATTTTAATTGATGATATTATTATGTTCAAGATGTTTTTGAAAAATTTTAATTTTATTAAAGTAGTCTTCTAGGAATTGTGAAAAAAGGCATGCAGTTTGTTCTTTTTTAAATACTTCTAATGCATGACAACCCGAAATAGAAAAAAATGAGGCGTGTCATCGTCAACAGCCAAAACTAGTTTTCTGAACCCTCAATACTTTATTAATTCGCTCATCATGATTCTCTTCTTGTCCAAACCATATATATGTATACTTACATATGTGGGATTTTCCCATAATAAAAAGACTATCCCTTGGCAATGGTTCAGCAAGTGTTCGTCGCTCTGGTGTGTAAACATGTCTGAGCCTACAAAGTGTTTTTTTTTTATAACGTTTTATTTGCTATCTAAAACAATTACAACTCGCAAAAATTCATTAAAAGCAATAATATTTGTTCAAAAACTTCCAACTTTAAAATAACAATGTTTTCGTAAAAACTACTAAAAACGTAATAATTTTTGCTGTTTCAATTGTCTCATTAAAAATTGTTAATACGAGAAAACCCCATTGGCATTTTCTTCATCAAGGAAAGTATTTCAGATGAATGAAAGCTTTGTAGGTTCAAAATCGAGATAAGGATTGGTCCGTGCTACGGACCGAAGGCCGCGCAAATTCCTACAAACAATGTCATTGGTCAATAAACGATGCGAGGAGGGACGCTCTTGCATCCTTTCCAATACTTCAAAGAAAGCAGAAGGTTATCTTTCGTGCACGCAGAATAGTCAGTCTACGTTTACGTGCTGCCCATGGGAACTTTTTTGTAAGAATTTGTGTTTGTTGATTGGGCGAGGTTCCCGTGCTGATCGGTTGAACCTCGGTGATGAGACTGTTGATCAGTGCACTCAGCACATCTAGCTCACCAGCCTATCACAGGTTGTATCGAGAACTTCCAGCTAGTGGTGGACGATATTAACGAAAATATCGATATTATTGTAATCGATAAATATCAAAGCATTAATTATCAATACGTCCAATATGTCTATGATAAAATATCAATAAAAATCAACATTTTTGCGGCGAATTCACAACATTACGTGCCGTGCTCAGTGTGCTCTATCTAAAAGAAACTATTTTGTTCGACATCTACATACTTATTACCACAGGATGAAGCGGACGAGACCGATGACGAGACCTACTCTCTTATTGAACAGAGCATAGATGTCAAACATAGATAACAGTTTCATATTTATAGTTACTTATATACAAATTTCCGTTGTAAAATTTTATTTGCAAACCAAGCTGTTGTCGTGGTATTTATGTCGCAATATGATTTATTCAAGCATTAATTTTATGTATTTTTCAAAAAAGTAATATGATTTACTTTTCATATAAAGAGTAAATCTAAACAATAGGTTTATTTATTTAAATCAACAGCACCATCACGCCCCTAATAGTGCGCATCCTCGAAGTAGGTGTATACGAATTTCACTTCTCCTCTGCACACAAGAAGCAGCGGGCCAATCAGAGCAGCCGACTCTCTCCAAATATTTCACATGGGTTTGTTTAGATATGGGCGTTGGTGAGGGAGAGGGAAAATTCGGCGAGAGAAAATTGCGAGCGTCGCTGGAAGGGATTTCTCAAACCTTCTTGGACACTTCAGTGCATGTCGATCGTTCAAGAAAAGTACATCGCTGCCCCATCCGCATTCCGAGGGGATACGAAAACATGGAACTCTTCACGGCTATAGAATGCGGGCACGTAAGAGAAATAAGGTCTCTATTGAAAAGCAGAGTATCTTTCATGGAAAAGGACAAGAACGGTTTCACGCCACTACTCTTTGCAGCTTGCAAGCTCGGACACGTGTACACAGAAGTTTACAATGCCAAGAAGAAGCTATATTGCGGAAAGTTGAGCCAAGGCGAGCAAATGAGTGCTCTGCACTTTGCCTGCTGCGCAAGGGATCGCAACTTTATCAGGCAGTTATTTTATGTAAGTATACAATTTTTCAAATAATATTTATAGTAATTTTGCTTCCGGCTGTAGGAATCTTGTGATCACAAACTTTACGCTCTTTAAAAGCAGAGACATACACAGACCTCTTTACAGACATTTTTTCTAATTTTACGATAGATCTTCCTTGATGATTTTTTTGTGATATCTACATTAAAAATTAATATAAGGAATTAAGAAATTCGGTGGGACTATGCTGTTTACAGAAGGGGAGCTGACATCAACGAGCGGATTCCAAAAAGCTGTCCCCTCTGGCCAGGCTACACGCTGCTGCAACTGTGTATCGAACTTGAGTTCAAGGACGTTGCGCGTATATTATTGTGCCGAGGCGCTGATCGTAGCATCGCACGCCCCAATGGATCTACGCCGATTTCTGGACCATGATCCCCGTTGACAAGGAATCTGGTGAAAGTTATTTGCATTTAGCGTGCAAATCTCTCCTTCACCACGGCGCTGATGCGAAAAAAGTAAAAATTTAAGGGTTTTAATAAAGTAGTTAGATGTAGGTAGATTTTTGCGTGCGAAGGATGTATGAATTTCGTTCTAATCTGATTCTGTAATTAAAATTAAGACAAATAAAAAAAATATACATTTCATAACAATACTTATGAATTTATTTTTACTTTTAATACCTTTATAGATATAAATTATTCAGAAACTTAGATATTCAGGAATCATGTTTTGATATTTATGATTTCATTCCGACATTGTATTATTTGTTATTATATATCGTCGTCTGGGAGGTAAAAGGTTACAGCTCGGCTCGGCGCGTAAGCAGGTTACAAGTTGGCTCTGTGCGTAAGAAGGTTACAACTCGGCCGCTTTGTTTTTTCTTTGGTGTTTGAGTTAAGAATAGCTTTAGAAATTGGAAGAGTTCGAGCTTTTATCATCATATAATTATTTCCCAATGTATCTTATTTTGTAGGAAAGTGAATTTTATAAATAAATTTATTTCAATATCTTATATTTAAGACATTTTTCCAAGCTTTTTAGACGCTGAGCCGAGTTGTAACCTTCTTACGCGCCACGCCGAGTTGTAACCTTTTACAGTAAACTAGCAAAGTACTCACTCACTTTCGCTCGCTCGTGATACAATAATGGAGGAATTTTTTTTTTTTAAATTTAATTTAATTTTAAATGAATGAATATATTTAATAAGGACTGCATTGTGATACCGATGTTCTGTTGTTGAAGGACGGTAATACATGTTTATACTTAAATAAAACGTATAAAATAGTCACATATAAAAACAAAACAAACATCATAACAACGAGTTTGTGAACTATATACTCAGCACTATTTTACTGTACAGCAGTCGTACTTATAGCATCAGCCTTTATTTTATTCTTGCAATTGAGTATTTGAATTTTGATAATAGCAGGCAATCACAATTAACATATTTCATACAACCATTTATAAATAAGTAAACGATCTCTTTCAAATGTTATATAGTTACTTACACTTTTCCTACTATTACGATGGTTGTTAGAATTATATGTCAAATATACTTTTTTAATTGTAAAAGAGATAATAGTATATATATAATTATTGTACGCAATAAAAAATATGAATAAAAAGTAAAATTGCAGAGACTACACGCAATAGTGAGTAAGTAGCGTATAATTAGTTATTATAAATATATTTAATAAAGTATTCTAAAAATAATCATGAAATATATATAACCCGTTTTTGAACCCTTTACTCAACCTTTTACTCAACCCTTTACTTAACTCTTTACTTAACCTTCATGGCCTGCATTGAGGATAGAAGGCGGTCCGACGGATGGCCGGCGGACATTTTGGATTTTAATATATGGTCGAATCCATCTCAGATCAGGTGGTCCGCGTATGCCTATGTCACCTATCATTTTGAAATAAAAATATTTATAGTTTCAAAAAAGGCGAGATATGTGATATATAGCAGAAACTGATCTTTTCTTGGTAAATGTTAAGTCAAACCGTAGCTATCTAACAGCCAAATGTATTAGTACATAATATCTATACTGACTGTTATATCATTGTTATATCACTATATACATGCGTTAAGCGTGAAAAATTTGTTTCTGTGTATCTCATTAGTGGATCGCTATCCCAGGTCGAATTCCGGGAATCTCACAAATACGCCTAGATAGCTATTTACGTCTTATATCACGACAAAAAAAAATTGAGCAAAAGAAAAATGGGGTTTTCGAGAAAAATGCACTTCTCTAAAAAGTGCATTTTTCAGTAAAAA
>UXGD01003055.1:0-22206 GCA_900474315.1 Torymus auratus | reverse complement strand
GATTGACTCGCTTACTGTCACACGTCTGCTTAACTCCAATATAATCGAGAATTTCAAGACAAGACAATAATACTTTTCGTATTTACTGACAAGACCAATACAAGAGAGACATTTTCAAGAATTTACAAGAGCAAGACAATAATTACGCAGAAATATTGTATTGTTTTGCTCTCGTGCAGCCCTATTCATAATCACAAATCCATTACTCCGTCTCACCCGTAGTCACTCTCTTCCAAACGAAAAAAAAACCAAGAAAGCAAAAAATGTTCAATCCACACACCTCGCAAATACCTTACCTCCTTTCAAAACGCTTACAAACAAGCCCGCCTCTATACCCTCTCTCTCTCCCTCTTGCTCTTTCTCATGGCTAAAGCCCTCGACCTCTTAACAACGAGGAATCGCCGTTCGGGGAATATTCCGGGGCGCTCGTAAAGGAATTACGCGGCCAGCGTCGGCGGCGACGCCTAAATAGCGACGAAAAAGAAGGCGTACAGCCGCATAGGCCGTGAGAGCACAGTAGCCGACGCGGCTTTTAGTGCAAAGTGCGAGCGTTAGCGTCACCATGTAACTCGATTTTATGGCACACGGGTACAACGGGATTTGGGAAAAAATTTTTATCATTTCATAAGCTGCGGCTACCGGTCGAATGCGGTGTTGTGTTGTTCTGGCCGGGTTTACGGCCGGGAATTTCAAGGTGGAATTAGGTGGTGTAAAGATTTTTTTAAAGGGTGCGGGATGGTATGTGGGAGAAAGTGTGAAAAATGGAGGTGGCGCTGGGAAAATATTTTTTTGAAAGAGGGAGAAAGGAATTTCAGGTGTCGCAGGGGGGATATTAAAAAATTTTTTAGATTAATTTGGGTAGGGATGAAAATGTTGGTTGTTGTAATAACATTTTTGCGATTATTAAATTTAAAATACGGAGAAAGATTATTATGCGTGTTATTTTTTTTCAAGGTATGCTGAAAAACAAGTATGCACATATTATTTAATGAAATATTTTTAATATGTTTTTGTCTGACTATCGCAGGCTCTTACTACTTATAACCCAGAATTTTCAATTCTTAAGCGCGACCCTTATCATTAATGCATTCATTAATCCCTAAACTTCACCCACCGACTAGATCCCCAAACTATCGGCCACCGTTCCCTCATTTTCTCCAACTGGTGTGCGCACTCCCGAAAAAAATAAACTTCTCTAAATGCACTCTGCTCTATCCACGATCTCTCCCTTTCTCGCGTGTGCGGGCGACATCCCGTCCGCTCGAATTTTTCCCTTTCTCTCTTCCTCCGCTACGAATGATTGATGGAGGAATTCGCGTCGAGACCTTTTGTGAGCTCGCGCACGCTCGGGAAATGCAAAGTGAATACCCGAGCGGTTTCACCTGAGCCTCGCAGTTTGTTCGTTTTTCCCGCGCGCGTTTTTCCCCCGCCGCGCGCACACGCGTTGAAAGTGACTTCTTCGCGAAAAATGAATGTTCTTTGAAAAGTCACGGGGTATTCGCGCTCGTGGTTCTTCTCCTTCTCTCTCTCTGTCACTCTCTTTTTCATTGTGAATCGTTAATGAAGCTTGATCCTGTTTTAGAAAAGAAACGAAGGGAAGCGTGTTTTTTGAAAGGTATATCGAAGAAAATGGAAGGGTATTTTTGAAAATGTGTTTTGGTATTTTTTTGGGAAAATAAACGAGTTCCGAAGAAACTTGATATTTATTTTGTTTTCTATTTTTAGAATATTACAAAGTTTTCGCAGAGTCATTTGTTCCCTTTTATCTGATTTCAGATGAATCTTTTAATTAAGATTTTAATTTACGATTACGCTGTTTGAACAAAAGATGTTTAACCGACAAGTGGCGCGCTTGAAGAATGGAAAGTTCCTCAAATGTTTTCGATCACTGGTAACTTTTGATAAAGAACGTCCATTAATCTGGCATGCCGGTGAAAAGTATAAAAGAAATAATATTTTTATGACTGCGATAAATCATTTTTGCCTTTGAACTCGGACGAAAGTTGAAATTAATCGTCTAGAAATCTATGATTTTTGATCCAGTTGATTAAATTTCAAATGCTCGAAAAGAATGCTACTTGGCATAATTTATCACCTAAAAGATTCATTATCTCTATTATACCACAAAAAATGATATTTCACGCGCATATAATCATTTGGTATATAAAACATGAAACATTGCTTTACAAAAACTAATTTCTAGCATACCAATAATTCTTCCTTGACCAACCGACTGCAAGAAGTCACTACGCAGCAAATTGTTAATTAAACCTCTCCAATTATAAACGCCTCCCCAACTCGGACAAAGAGCCACAACACTTGGCCCCGGCTCCGCAAGAAAACCATTGGATTTTCGCTGCATCATCGTCAGGCCCCACCGCGAAACAGGGTCACACGGTGAACCCGCGCGCAAATTGCCCTAGAGTATATATTATATTACATTCGAGTTCCTCTCTCTCTTCGTAGAATTTCGCATTCATCTTGCAAGTGCATATTAGTTAGGCGCACGATAAACATAATAATCTTGGCGAACCCGCAGGGGAGTAATAAAAAGGTCGGAGTTGGTTCAGCCGCGCTGGGGCTTCATCCGGATTAAGGAGAGGGTTGCGGGAGTTGTGTAATGAATTGAATTAATTGGTGATGGGAGTTATTTGTGACTTTGTGGAGAAGTGGAGGTATGGAAGGAGTTGTCTTGGTTTGAAAAGGTTAATGATTGATGATACGATTGTGACTTTTCTCGGAGTTGCAAAGAATTAATGAACAACGGCATTTAATTTATGCGATAAATTAGAAGTGTATCAGTATACGAGAGTGAATCTTTTATGGGTCACGTGTCTCTCTTTTTCAGTTGGTCATTATTTTATAATGTTTATTTCTCTTCTTCTGTTCCACAAGATTGATTTAATTGAATGTATAATTAAGTATATAATGGTAAAACGGTGTTTTTTACATATTATGAAGACAAAGTCTTTTTATTCTTATTGTTTGGAGCCATATCTTACTATTGATTAATTACATCGGACGTATAACTATATCACTATTCATCTTTCAAAAAGACGCGAACTTCAGTAGCTTCAAACTGGTGCCTCTTTTCAACAAGAAATGTATTCATTTTCTAATTAATTAATTGTTTTTTTTTTATTTTCTACCTTGCACTTCCTAAAGTTTCTCTACTATCTTACATTACAACATAACTTAAAATACAACTCGAAATCCATTCTCGTATTTTCACTTCCCTTCTCCAGTTCATAATTTAAATTTATGACAAGGCACACATAAAAACGGGCAGCGCTCAAAACATCCTCCATAAAATTACCTCCAAACCATCAGCCAAGCAGTCAAACTCGCTGTCTCACTCTTTCCACCACGCCGCCGTCTCCCGCTGCAGCAGCAGCAGCATCTCTGCACTTCTCTTCCATTAAGTAATTATTCATAAACCGAGACCGAGAGGCGACGACGACGACTACGACGTCTCTCTCTCTCTCTCTCGCAATCAAAAGTACGCAGGAGAGACGAGAGTTGGCGTTTCGCGCAAACGAAGTTTCCCGCTTGCTGACCAAGTTCAGGCTACTGCGCCACGCGAAAGATAAAGAAGAATAGCCAGCAAGAGAGATAGAGAGAGAGACCGACAGAGTTGGCTTTTTGAGGGCGTCTCACTTGCGCGCGCGATAACAATGATAATGACAGCGGCGAGTGGCACAAAGGGATATTCGGGATTGAAAACGCGCGCGCGCACGCGGGAAAGTTTTAATGTCGGATGGCGAGGGGGTATTCTTATCAAGTGGTAATTTCTCGTTCGGAATGGAAAACAGAGAGAGATGCTGAAGTTCGCGCGAGCGACGTTGCAGCCGTTTTTCACTGCGAGTGAGCGAAGTGATACAGATTCTCTCTACCTCTCTCTCTCTCTCTTTCTTTCCCGTCTGTTTTTCGCTTGCGGTGGAGAAGTTCTTGATTACCACGGCGCGCCCCGTTGCTGCATGAAATTTCAGTGCGGCGGAAGTTCGTGATTTCGTTCTGCCTTTGTTTTGTCATGGATATTGTTTTTTCAATTGCGTTCTCTCGCGCTGTTTGAAAGGCGGATGAAAGAAATACCTTTTGCCCAGCGAGAGAATGTAGAAAGAATGTTGGAATGACGAACGAGTGATGGCGCTTTTTTTGTAGGTCGTTGTTTATTTATGATTTTGGATAGGTCGATGTGTTTTTATAACGGGTACCAAAAATATGCTCGGTTTTTTTTTTACTTACCTACATGAAACATTTCTAAAATTTATTTCATTCATTTAAAACTTTGCTGCAAGTGAAATGCCTCGTGCATAATATGTACGGTATATATTCGTCAAAATAGAAACTAAAAATGTTGAAAAAATGTTATTAATAAGTTAACGCGTGCGTTAAATTTATACGCATAAAGTTTTAGATATATTATCGCATAAAATATTCTCGTGTACTAGCAAAAATTTCCGAATTATTCTGCTCCGCGTATAACGCTAAATTCCTAAATTATTTATAATCCCAAAATTACAATAATTAATGAACCATCCCTTTCACCACCACTCTTTTGACTTTTCCAAAAACGCCATTATTTAAAACACGATACACGTCTCCCCCATCGGCGATTATTTTAATCTACAAAACGTTAACATCGCCTAGCCCGCTTAATAACGGATAATACCGCGTCGACGCGCGTACGTACACATCACACACACACATTCCCGAATCATATTATAAAGCCATAAACTCGGGCGAGCACGGCCCGCGAAAGTTACGCGAATAATCATAGTTTCATGAATAATAAACCCGCTGCTCCTCGCTTCCTGAACGGTGGCAACGGGGCGGCGAGAGGAAGCTTTTTCCAGCGCGCCACCTGAGAGAGACAGGGGCACACGGGGCCACATAAGCTGGATATATAGCACGAGTGAGAGAAAAAGTAAGGCGAAAGAGTGGGAAGGGGAAAAAGTGAAAGAGAGCGGGCTGCGGAGAGTGATGGTGACGCGGACGGTACGGAACGAGGGGAGGTGATGTGTATGTAGGTGAGAGGGGTGTGAGTGGCGAGGGACGTTTTTAGTTGAATGTTGGCGGCATGGTTCTTTGCAAGAGTTTGGAGAGTGTGGTGTGATTATGAATTTGGGAATATTTTTCGTTTGGTGAATCTATGACAGGAACGGATTATTTAGCGTACGGAAGATGTGTGTAGGGTTTGTTTGTAAACGGTTTTAAAATTGTATTGTAAACTTGTAAAAAAAGTCAAATGGGTCACGAAGTATTACAGTTAAGGTATCGTAGAATAAATGTATCATATATAGAATAGAGTAACCAATAAAATAAAGATCTATAAAAAGAATACTAAAGTGGAGACGAAATTCTAATTGATCATATATTAACCATCAAAATTAGGTTTTGCAGTGGACTTGTTAAAAGTAATAAACCCATTAAATTACAATGATTTATAATACTCTACTTTCTTCCTTCACTTTTTAATCATTACCTCTCAGCTCATAAAAACTGATAAAAAACACGTTATACCTTTTCTATATAAGTATAACATAGTATATGCCCGAGGCCGGTAATGTAAAATTGTTCACACAATGATTATTCGGTCGAATGAGTTTTTCGTGCATTATCAGCCGGTCCGCCAAATGAGGTTAGGTTAACGAGGCATGGCGCAGCGTTGATAGTACGTAGTTACCGTTTTCTAATAAAAATCTCCTACCGTAACACAGCTGCCCGATCGATTTTATAAACTGAAAATCAATATCTCACCCTCTACTCACGAGTTATATAAACTGCAAAGTCTGCTAAATTTATAAACGCTCGCTAAAAGCTTATATTGAGATTTACAGCTATAGCAATATCAATGATAAATCGTCGCGACAATATTTATAAAACTTTGTTTATGGATTATGGGATCGTAAAATAGTTTATTTAAAGTGTTTATAATTTATTTGCTATTCAATTTGTATATCATGCTAGCGTTAAAAAGTAACATTGTCATAAAAATATATAAAACTTTGTTTATGGAGAGAATCATAAAAGAAAAGTGTGTTTAAATGTTGTACAATTTATTTCTTATCTTCATAACGGGAAAACAACTTTTTATATAACTGTAAAATGAATATTCTACAACAAGTACTCACAAAAAGTTGGCATCATTTATTTACGCAAACTGAAATACAAAGAAGAAAAAGTTCAAAGCATTCAAGAAAAAGGCGAAAATTCATAAAACACATTTACTGAAAATACTTCTTTACAAGTTTATCGAAAGCAAATTTGACAATTCGGTCAAGTTTCAACAGCCAATATAAATTTCTCACAAAATTTCATATACTCTAATTAGTTTAAGAAAATTATATTCCACTCTGAATTGATATCAACAACATTAATTTTTCTCCGTAAAGCCTCCTATAACAATCTTCCTCTTAAACCCCTCGCCATTAATTATCCAAAACAATCCAAGTAATTCACATTCACCTCGACTCATAACTACCAAACTTCAGCATCGCCGCAACCAATAACCCCACCTATAAACTCCTTCTTCAAAACGCCAGCGCTTGCTCTCTCCCTCCTCCCACTTCAAAAAACAACAGCCCAAACACACAACACCAACGAACAAACCACACCTCCCAACAAAAGCGAGCCCCACCCCTCTATATATACGTATATATACAAGCATACGCGCGCTTACGGTCATAAAGCGCACAGCGGCAGATTACGCGAACCCGCGCACTCGCCTTTGTCGATAAAAACAATAAAGTAGCGGGCCGATTAAAGCCGCGCGTTCGAGTGGGAAATGGCCCCGATGGCTTTAAAAGTAACCGCCGCTGAGAGCAGCCAGCGGGAAAACTTCTGCTCCGGGGGCCAAAGTCCTCGGACAAATAAAAGAGAGGGAGAGAGTTTATATTCCATTTGCGAGGTGAGCGCGCGCGGCCGCGACCGATAGTCACGAGAACGACTGCGCGGCTGAGTTTTCTTACGAGGAGGAGAGATGCACTCGAGTTGTTTCGCTTTGGACGATGGCCGTGCGAGCGCTTAGCCTTTCTTCGAGTTTCTCGAGTTACACGCGCGCGCGCGCGTCGTTCTCTCGGTTCTCTTTGTGTGCATTGTGTGTTGCGCGCGGTGTAATGGTTTTATAAGTGCGGGGAGATGTATAAAAGGAGAGCGAGTGTGTGTATTATCTCGCGTTTCGAGAGTTGGATTGATATTATAAGCGGTCGAATTTACATTTGAATATTATTATATTCGATGGTGCCTGTCGAAACTTGATATCGCGAATTCATCATGTAATTAATATTTACGAGTAATTTATATCGATGTTAATTTGGTGATTGAAGCCAATCAAAATTCAATTCACGACATGTTTATATCTTTTATTTAATTGTAACATATATACACATTACTCGTCAATAAATAATTATCGAATGGATATTATTGAAATCGCGAGTTATTAAAAATTTATGAGCTGCTTTCTTCAATAAATTATGATTAATGTTTAATATGCGCGTCGAATATTTAATCAATATATACGTTGATTTTGTCCATCAACGATATTTGAATAATTGAATTCGCGTATTATTTATTGTAAAATAATGCACTTCGTTAATTTAATCCATTTCAGATAAAATACGGTGTGTTAAATATACATCGACAGGACGACTATAGTAGTCTGACAATATTCTGACTTTTACTACTTGCTATTGAACATCGAACATTGTGCCTTTTTTAATCATACTTTTTACACTGAGACAGTCGTATACTTTCAACGTTTCCCTATACTTCACTTAACAATAATTCGAGAAAAGGAATTTTTCACTATCACTCTCTACCGAATGGAATCCTAAAATTAACATCAAATTCTATTTTCCTTTTTTCTCATTCTTTGAAATAAATCCTATTTACAGACTCATTGTCTCGCGTTCTCACTTACCTTCTCTCTTGAATCTTTCTCTTCTCCACTCAACTCCTGTCTCCTGCCACCTCTTTCGCTGAAATCGCCGGTTTTACCCCCGCCCCTTTTGCCGGAGATAGTGCAACGCTCTCTCGTTCTCTTCCACGGTGTCAAGTTCGTTACTTTTTACGAGGCCGAGACGAGTGTAACGACCCCCCGAGTCATCGATGCCGGTTCATGGGCCGATTTTACTTTTATTTTCGCGAAAGAGCGAGGGGATTTTTTTTTTCTGAAAAAAAAAATGAGATGCAATCAAACGAGGGGCTGTCGGGGTCGAAGACTTTAGCCCGCGCGCTAAATTGCCGCCGAAGGTATACCCTAGCGAAAATTAAAATTTTTAATATTTTTTTTGTTCCCCGTCTTTTTACGGGCGTGTATAAGCGTGTCGGAAAATGTAATAAAATTTTTTTATTAAAGATAAAATGCGTGCTTGGGATGAGAACGCGCTTTTTGTTGTAAATAAAAAAATGTAATTTTCATGTGTTTTTCGATATTTTAATAAAAATATTATGTAACTCTGTTGAAATTAATTTTTGAATATTTCAACAGCAAAGCGCAATAAATACACATAAAATTAAAAATTCTGATACGATGAAAAACATGTTATTTTAAATTACGCCGACATCGAAAATCTCAAAAATTCCCAAATCTCCTATTCTCGCTATACGCAAATCGAACCGCAAACCTATATATTACACCATCGCGCGTCGCACTACAGTACGGGAGAAAATATATTCCGCGAACCGTCGCGCCTCGCCATTCAGAACGAGATACACGCCGCCATCCGCCTACGCCTCTCTGCCTCTTCCCCATTACCCGAAAGAATCTTCGAACGTACTCGATCACGCGCTCGTACGTGCATCCAGCGGCGAAACTCATCCGGCGAATTCGGACGATAAGGAAGAGTTCGCGTTCTCCATATCCGCGTTTCCGATCTCTCTCTCTCTCTCTTCTTTCTTGTGCCAGAAGAAAAATACGGTATTCATAACTGCAGAGGTGGATGCACCTTGGCACAGTATGTGCGTGGAAATGTACGGAAGTTTTAAAAATTTGAGCCTTTTTATAATATTCCTCGCATACCCTATTCATATAATTTAAGCTCTCCAAACAACGCAGCAGTCAACAAAACTGTAAATTTCCCGATAAATATTATCATTTTAAAGCGCGTATAGAACAGCCGCAAACCGCCTGCGTAAAAAATGCGCGGCAGCCGAAATTATACATCACGCCTTAACATTGCATAAACTAATCAGCACCGCGCACATTTTTCTCCTTCCGCGCGCACGCGTAAATATACGTGATGCTCTGCCCCGCGGGAATGTATGCGCAGGCGTGAGTGCGCTGCGTCATGGGTTTACTCGCGGCGTATATATAGTACCCTAGTTTTTTCACCCCCATCACGAAGAGAGCGCACACGAGGGTGAGAGAGAGAAAATATTAGTAGGCGTTCGATGAAATATCGTCGAAACGCGCGTCCGGTTAAAAAAGCCATTTTTACGATTTTCCGGCTGCGTTAAAATGGGAGATTGAGTGGCGCAGCCGCGGCGCGTCGATGTTTTCCCTTTCTCTCTATCGGTCTGTAGTTCGCACGCGCGCTATACCTACCTTTTGTGTGTGCGTGTATGTATGTGTGGATGTCGGCCGCGTTGGCTTTTTACGTGATTTTTCAAGTGCCGAGAGGCTATTCAATACGTCGATCTGATAATCGGTCGGGCGCGCGCGCGCGCGAGGCTTTATTCGACTAACGAAATTGCCGGTGAAGGAACAACAATAGCGCGGCGTGTAGTGGTCGCTAATTTACGTGTTTGGGATTTCGCGCGAGGGAAGAAACGTTTGTGGAATCAAATGGTTGTAAACGAACGAAGTTTTAAGTTATTAAAATAAAAATGGTAGTTCTTTTGGATTAAGGTTGTATTGGCCGTAAGGTCCCTGCCAAAAGTTAGTTGTTCACTTTAAAACTAAGGTAAATAATTATGTAAAGCAATTTATCAATTATTAGTTCTCGCGATCAATGTATTAATGCAATTGAAATATTACCTATACACTTTAAAAATCAAAAATCAAAGCAAAATTGTAAAATCCGTACTTTACTTTTTAAAATCATCATTGCGCTGAAATTAGTGGATTTTGACCGATTTTGACGATTTTAAAAAGTGAAGTGCGGATTATACAATTTTGCTTCGATTTTTGATTTTCATAGCTTATAAAATTCCAATTGGATTAATATACATTGATCGCGAGAACTAAAAATTGGTCAATTGCTTTACATAATTATTTATCGTAGTTTTAACGTGAAAAACTAACTTTTGACAGGGACCTTACGGTCAATAAAACCTTAAAAGAAAAGTTAATTATCAATTATTTAAAACAAGAAGGTTGATTGTTTATTCAAGCATTTGATTTAGACAACCGAAATTCTTTCAAATTCAATACAATAGTAAGAAGATATATATAGTTATATTTAAAAAATAATCTCATAATAAAGAATTATCAATCTACACTTTATTATTCAAATCATATAATTAATGAAATGATAGCAAACAACGCACGCAGTGCATCAAAACATACCAATAAAACTAACCAATAAATAGAGCGGCCGCATCATACTCAACAAGTCCAATCTCCGAATTACGCGCAAATTCGGAAACCATATTTTCCCCTCTGTAGCTCTATACAGCCGGTCAATATAAGACCCTCCTTCCCCGCCTCTCCGCAATAAAGAACGAAAAGGACCGCACGGAGTGTGTATAGCGAGTGCGCGCGGGCACATATAAAGCCCGGGCGAACGAGACGCGCCGTGGCGGCGTCGAATTTTCAGCCGCATCGAATTCGACGGATAAGCCAAAAATAGAATATGTAGAGATTCATTTCCCGCGCCCACGATCGAAATCGAAATTTCCCGGATCGGCCCCCCCAAGTACAAATTTCTCATTCCCTTGCAAAAGCTACTTTCCGATTTTCCGATTCGCGCGCGCGCGCATCGCTCTCGTCTTTTTTTCTCCCTTCCCCCGCGTCACTCTATATATCCCTACCGCCGTCTATTTTTCGTTATTTCCTCTTTCACGCGCGCGCGTTCGTTTCGTCACTGTGTTTCGCGCCACGCTACTTCTTTACCGGCGTAACTGCATTTGCATTCGTTATATACATATAAGTGTGCGTATTTTTTTTTCGTGGTGGTCGTTTTTTCGGGACTTTTGACTGGGATATCGGTGAAAAGGTATATAGGCGCGAGTAGGATATAAATCAAAATAGCGAGTGTGGATTGGAAAATCTTTTCCCTTTTCGATGCTATTATTCGGAGAATTCGGGAATTTGTTCTTGATAAATATGGCTCGCCGCCAGGATTTTTCGTGGACATTTTTGAGCGTTGATTAAACTAATATATATTGGCAGCGTGAAGTGCGCCGCGATATTTCTTGGGAATTCCAATTTATTTTTAAATTTGCCTATTTTTCATTTATTTTCTCAATTACTTCTATTTCTTTTTCCGCGGCTAGCTCGCTTATTCTCTCTCTCACTCTCCCTTTCTTTCTTTCTCGGTTTTGTAATTGTTTTGTGTGCCTCGTAAGAGAACTTTGCCAACCGTGAAATTCAGAAAATTTGAAACTCCGTAGACCACATCGGGATATTACAGTGAACCGCGCGCGCCGTTTCGTTATTTTCCTTGAAAAATGTATGAAGTAAAGTTTCGCTCGTCTTTTGTAAAGGAATTTTATTCTAAAAATTACGTTATTATTCACGAAAGTCGGCTACTTAATAAAATTTCTACATCATAAACATGCATTAAAAAGCTTATTTCAACAATTAAATTTCTCAACAATAGCGGGCTAAATAGATTTAGAAATTTCAAGCAATTTTTAACATTTTAGAAACAAAAGAATACACAGACCAAAAAATGTAACATCTGTAATAATACTTTTCTATATTATTATTATTATTACTCTAACGTTTTAGTAACATAATCTTTACTTTAACAACACCCAATCTTCCTCAACAACACATTCCTCTTTAACAATCCATCCACCCCAACCTACAACTAAACTTTCAAAATCAGCGTTAGACCTAATAGCACAGCGAACTCGGCATAAAAGATAAAAGCCATCGGGAAACGAGAGCGCTCGACAAACCTGGCTGGCCGATTCATCGGCCAAAAATCAAAGCCGCCATATCCGGGGCCGAGGCACTCCATCGGAAATCTAATCCAAACTTATATTTCTCTATCCCCCTCCCGCCTATATCATGCTTCCATTTTTGCCCGTCGATCAAACGCGCCTGCCTCTCTATCACTGCAGCGCTCTCGCGTTTCGACGCGTCGGTGCGGGAGGCTTTGACGCCGGTTTCGCCGTATATAACGCGATTCGTCGATGGCTTTATCCATACTGGGATGGAACGAATTTTTTTTTTTCCTTTTTTTCCAACACGCGTGTATGACTTTGCCTCGATGCGTTTTTGGTGTAGAGAGGGAGGGATTTAATTTGTTTTCAGAGATGCGTCGTCGAGATAATGCAGGGATTTCGGTTTCGATGAATATTTTGTGGGTGTTTTGGGGTAGCCAAGCGATGGGTTAATGATTTGTAGAGGTGAATGAAAGGACAAAAGGTCCGGATAGATGTGAATATTTTGTGGGTGTAGATGTTTGAAAAATAAACGTGATGATTTGTAATGCACGTGGTAGGCATACGCGTTTTCCGAAAATAAAAGTTCTTTTGTATATAATATTTTATACAGAATTAAATTGAAAATGTATAAGATATTTATATTGGAAAAGAGACAGACTATTCTAATATCGACGATAGTTTTAACGAAACATATAACGAATATCAGCGAAAATCAATTTTATCGAAAATAAAAATACTTCAGTTTTTATTGATAGTGCCTTTAAAAATCGTCGACTCAAATTGATGCCCATACCAGCCATTTCAAAAGGAGAACAAAAAAACATTTAACAATATATATATTTCTAAAAATGACATAAATGTCATACGTTTTCTTTGAACTTTGACATCAACGAAAAAAAAAAATATTTTTTTTTTCTCGAAAAATACGTTCACTTTGATTTATCAATCGTTATATAGTTGCGCGAAAATACGTTTTTTTTTTCGTGTCGAGCGCGTACCGTGTGAGCCTCGCGAAATATCAACCCATTTTCTTTTTATGGCGATGTCAAAGGGTATCAACTCCATAAAGTTTTATAACTTCATCTATTATACCGTTACCTATAGGATTACTTAGTAAAAAAGATACGATTTTTCGAAGCGGCCAAAGTCAATGTACCGAGAAAGCATACACTTTCAATCGAACACTAATGCTATTACGAGTTTTATCGATGTTGCGAGAAAAGAAGACTAAATAAAAAGACTCTCTCGTACGATAGCAAAGTCCTTTAATGTTATTTTTACATTTAATACTACTTTCGCTTGAAACCACGCATCATCTTCAAACTTTTCTAACGCAAACCTCTTAAAGGGATGTCAGAGCCTATATCGAATTACGTACTTATCTACATTCTCTTATTTTTATTCAATTTTTTATTTTCACTAATTATCTGGCATAGGTACAAACACACGTTGGCTGTAATAATTTTGATAAACATAAAATCAAAAATCTGTATAATAATTATCTCCGACACCCCCTCAAATCTCAACCTTACAAATCATCCTTACGAAAAATCCGACCACTCCGTTCCTCATTCAGCAACCCGCAGCATAAATAACCACACACATCCTCATTTCCACCCACTGCTGCATCTCTCAACGATTACTCCCATAAATCAAACCCTACCCCCCTCAAGACAAACTGCAATTAGATCCTAGATCCATCCCCGTACACATACACGCCCGTATCACCCGCACACACACCTCAGCACTATAATAATTCCATCGCGCCCGGGCGCCCTACCGCTGCACGCATCTCCCGGAGGAGAGGAAAAAAAGGACAGCGGCGAAACAAAGCCTCCCTCAGGAGGGGGTGAACGTCGCGCGCTTGCGATCGAGGCCTGATTAATCGCGCTTCTTCTCCCGCGCACGCGCGTGATTTATCGCGACGGTACGCGTACACGTATAGCCCTATCGCGTGCAGCAAAGGCAGCTCTGCGGCGCTCTTTTTACCCCCAACCTACGATTCAGTGTGTGAGTGTATGTGGGCGCGATGGCTAATAATTCACCTTCTTGCGGGCACGGCGTGCAAGGGCCTCATGATTTTTATAAAATTTTTTTTAAAGCGGGAGCCGCGATGTCCCTAGGGAAGAATTGAGGAAGACTATCGGATAGCTCTCTCTCTCTCTCTTTCTCTTTGGGTGCAGATATCGTGGTAGGGAGACCTAAGTGATTTTCGGTTTACGGCTGTTTTTTAATGACTTCGTTATTTTCTAGTTGTCATAAATCGAAGTAGCACGTGGATAGTAATATCGAAAATTGAGCAGAGGAAATCCGCCAAAACGTCACACTTTTTGTGTCACAAAACTGGCAAAATTTTTTTTTAGCAGCACACCATTCGGACACGTTTTTGCTTCCTCATAGAGTAAGCATGTAACGGTGAAAAAGATTTCAGAAAAAAAATCTTCAAAAAGATGTTGTATGGCGATATATGTGTATATTATTTGATTCTGATGATTTTTGTTTTCGTTGATGTATGTATGTGCATGTGTGTGTGTTTGTGTGTGTGTGTGTGTTTCAACTCTTCATATCTCCGAAACGAATCAACCGATTTTCGTCGGGTAAAGCTCTTCGTTTCGCAGGAAAATAAAGATACAAAATTATTTTCCAAAGAAAGGTTTTGAATTTTTTCGATTTTTTCATATCTTATAGCCATTATTACATAATATGCTGCATCCTCAATCTTAGATTTCTGTATTGACGAGTTTCGACTACTTCCGTCTCGACTACTTACGTCTGTCGAATTCCAACGGTACATATTGACGTACGATCGATTGAGGTCTTGGGTATTGAGGAGAACTGCGTTGCAGCCAGATACCGTGCAAGGATATAACAAATTGTCCGAAAATTTAGTTTGTTCTGAATTTATTGGTAATTCCTTTTCTCTGCAATATGGATACCTTGCTACTCTTTCTCTGCAAATTCAAAATATACAATGCAAAAGTGAGCCCTTCGCATTAACAATTTGCCACTGTAATTTACCTCAGTTTAATTATTATAATCCAAAATCTCAATGGAAACTCCACAAATTGAACTTGAAATTGACGTAGTCGTATACCTTTATACTCCATCCTCAACTTCAGAAACACGCATTCCACACAGTCAGTATTACCGCCTTGCACAACTACACCACAACGCCTTTCCGTCTCGTTACCTCACTACCTAGCGCCAGCATCAAGACGCGACATTCTACGGCGTCAGATACCTCTCCCTTTGCGGTGCATCCACTCGTCGTCGTCGTCAACGAGTCAGCCTTTAGCTCGTGCTCTAGCTCTATCTACACTCGTTTCGAGGGCCGCCGCTCCAGCAATTTTGTACGAAATTTCGCGGATTTTGGAGTAGGCGCGGAACGATTACACGGCCTGATTGGAGAATAGGATAGCTCTAAATGAGCGTAGAAGTCGGAGGCATTGATACGGGTAGAGATAGGAATAATTATTTCAAAGGCTATTAAAAGATGTTGCAGCATTGTCGAGATGCGTCGCGCTAATTGGCGATCGGTATCGCGCATCTCCGTGATTTTTTCTTTTCTATTATTCTATTGCTACAATAAATCCAAGTTCAAAAAAGCAAGCATGCTCCTTTACAACCCTCCCCATGCATCATAGAACCCCAACTCCATCATCCACTATTCACAAAGCCACATACCCTGTTCACTGTACCATGCATACACTTGGTACCCAAACAGTCCGTGAAAAAGCACCGTCTCCACAAAAGCAGCCCGCGGACCGCTCCGAACAATGCTAATTTTTTTCTGTCGACCCTCTCGAAAAGTATATCTTTCCCCCTTGAAATACTCACCTCGACTCTGTATGTATAAGCGTGCTGTGCGCACAATGGTAGACGAATGACCGGTCCGATACTCCACTCGATCAAAAGAGCCCCGCGTAAGTGGCCCTTTCCTCCCCAATCGCGCTGCGCTGTATACACAGTGGATGTAAAATCGCGCGCGTCTTTTGTGCGCCGCCTTTGACGCGGGCTCGGAAGTTTTAAGGGGATAAAACGAGTGCTGGCGCCGCTGCCGGCGCTGATTGTTTGCCCGGGCTTCCGTAAATCGGTGCAAGAGAAGAAGGAAATCGCGCGAATTGGTTGGAAGGGGAAGAGGAAAAAAGGTTTTGTGATTGTGGGTCATCGATTGTGACGTGTTCTAGAAATGGCGATATTGAGTGTGTGTTTGATGGTGAATAATTTTAAAGGTACGAAATTATTTTGTACTTATTAAGAACGTCGAGATTTCGAGTAACCGAATAGATTTTGGCGTTTAGTGTGGCCAGAACTCTACTTAGGCAGTGACGGTAGCCGGAGTTTAATCAGGCAACTTTGACAATAAACGTCAAACTTGGGTCTTGTATATCTTATCTTACTCCAACGTATAAGTTTGAGAAGCGTTAAACGTTAGCGAATTATATAATGTGTGTGCTCTGGAAATGGACTTTCTCGTTAACCTACAAGAAGTAGAAACAACCTGAGCACCTCTTTTTTTTAATAAATCAACTTATCTTCGAAATCATTATATCCTTTCAACCCACATTTTCCTATAACCTACCTCGAAACAATAATTACAAGGCTCCGATACACAACAATTCCATATGATGGAAAATAAATTCCAACAATATGTTTAATGCACCCCACCCCAAAACTGCGACAATGCCCGCTCAACTGAACAATCGGCATTTGAATTTCAGAGCCGGTGACCGAGATCCTGGGCGGTCCGGATCTCTACATCGACCGCGGCAGTACGATCAACCTGACTTGCATCGTGCTACACAGTCCGGAGCCACCGGCATACATATTCTGGAACCATAACGACGGCGTAAGTAACGCTTCTATATTTTATACGAACTTCATACTTGTATTCATATCTATATGTACAATATATAAGCCATTAAGCGTTGCGACGCTCTACCGGCTCACCTCGCCAACCGCGAATATATATATATATATATATACCTCTCTGTGCGATAAAAATGCTTTGGTATAGGTCTCTAGTTACCTTTGTTCGATGCTCGTTATTGTAGAGATTAATAGTCTGCGTTTATAAACTTACAAGTACCGGGGAGGGTAGGCTCTAATTATTATTCCGTAGCCGTGGCATTAAAGCTAAATCAATAATGATAATTGCCGGGTATGATATCGTAATTGCATTACAGTGGTAACGGCGCGCGTAAAGCTAAGTAAATATACTCCCGCGTATAATGATGATCGATCAGTCCGTAAATGATTATACATATATGCGTCGACGATATAACGCTCAATACGAAATTACCAATATTATTCAATATAATCGGTTCGCAATCGTTTGCTAATAAATTACCCCTACCATTCGCTAACCCTTTTAACGAGATTTTCCTCAAAAGAACCCATACTCGAAAAAGAAAAATGACAAGAAAGAGCCGCGGTGCCCCGTTGTACCACAAACCTGATAAACCGGCGCCCCTCACAATCAGCCTAATGCACCACAACTTTGTCTCTTTCTCTCCATCTCGCGCCCGCTCCGCAGCTTCGGTTGCTTTACGGGCACGGATATAGCAACGCCGCGGTGGGTAGCGCTCCTCTCACGTACACACCGCGGCAAAAAGCATAAATCCGAACAAGTGCGTTCTCGGGTTACTTAGGAGCGAAACGTGCGGCCGCCGTGGGTACAAAAGACCGACATGCCGCCGCCAAAGAACACGACGAGGGGAGCGGCCGTGTTTTCTGCGTGGTGCGGAGGCGCAACTTGAAACGGCGGAGCGACGCTGAATATTTTACGGTTTCGGGGCCGGGAATTCCGGTCAGCGGCCCGTTTGGGGATTCGGTTTTTTTTTTGCTAGTGAGGGGGAGGAAGAAAAAGTGGGTTTGAAGGCTGTGTGTATAGATGCGTGGTTTGGTGGGAATGGAGGTAAAGTGAGGTGATTTGTTGTGGTTTGTTAAGTTTTAAGAGGAGTGGATATACGAGGTTCCGTGTTTATTAGCGTTTGCGTTTCTTTTGCTATTTTTTGTTGTATAATATTTTTATCGTTCATTGTTATGTAATAATTCCTTCCTAACAGATAATAACAACTTTGATATGTATGCGTAGGAAATGTAGTAGTTACAGTGCCAGTACAGTCGGACAAGTATATTTTTGCCCTCCAATAATTCTAACAACGTCAATCTCAAGAACATATACCTCACATCGATTCTCGAATCACTTCACTCCCGCGTCGAAACCTCCGCCGACAAAAGAGCACTCGTCGGTTAATCTATGCGTGTACGCGACGGCTAGGGGAGCAAAAAGGGCCGCGCAGTTTTGTGGCCGTGCCGCGCGTGCGAGCACGAAAGCGCCGCGACGCACGTGAGGCGATTTCACGCGATGGCTGCGGGAAAATGTCGCAGGCGTCGATCGAACATAGGCGTCAGGGGAATGGTCGTAATAGTGAGGATCCGCGGTGTTGTAGTGTTGCCTTGAGTGGTGGGAAATTTTATTGGGAGATTGTAGTTGTGTGAAACTTCTAAAGTTAGGTTGATACTTTTGATAGTGAAGTGCTGAATTGCAAGGTAAATAATATAAAAGAAGCAATATAAAACTGGTAATTGGAGCAAAATTCTTATTTTTATTTACTAATGTTGAATTTAAAAAAACTACGTTATTTATAATATGCAAGTGATAAAAATAATTATTGTAATCAATAAATATAATTAATGAGGTTATTGTAAACTCCAAACTTAACGAATATCATCAAATTTCAAAAAGCTTAGTTAGTTTACGGCGTTACAAAAATAACAGAACAACAAAACCGTTCACAATGAATGTCCTAATAGCCATGCCACTCATCCTCTCTATTATTTCTTCCGTACCAATCAATCCCACTCCAACAACCCGTCCCCACAAAACTCCATTCTTCCGCACTCCACTCAAAACAACCACCACCACTACTTTCAATGATATTCAATGTATCAGATCGCACTCTAACGATTCGACACGGAAGAAAGACTGTACCCCACCAACCCGTGAAAAGAAAACGAAACACACGCGCGCGAAGATGCTTGTCTGATTTATACTCGGGGGCGTTCGTGAAAAATGACGCTTTTTTCCCCGCGGCTTGACATGTTTTCAGGCCGTTTCGGACCTCGCCGTCCTCCCCCCTCTTAATGCTCGGCCCCCTTTATCGGTTATTGTTTCTTTATGTACGCGCGGCGGGGGCATTCGGGTGATGAATATGCTGTAGGTATAGCCCTCTCTCTTTTTTCGTGACGTTGACGACCGGTTAAATGTTGGTGGCGATCAGATTGTTGGACGAGATAACGAGAGCGTAGGGTTTCTATTATTAGGGTTAATGTTTAAACGGGTGCGCAAGTTTTTTTTTGTTAGGCAGGGGGTATGGAAAGTAAAGAGCGATTGAGTGTAGCTTTTATATTATTTATGCGCGGTAGGTATTGACTGAACGGCGGGGTTGAAAATAACTCGCGGATCAGACGATCGCGGTAGGGTGAACGAACTTTAAACATTCACTGTGGAGGCTATAAAGAAGATTGCCGGCGATCGGTGATAACGGCGGTTTTTCTTTTTTATTTTTCCACTATTTTTGCCTAATAAAGCACCATTCGAGGCTGAGAAAAAAACCAGTAGCCGCGAGTGTAAATCAATGTACACGATGTTTTGATCGCCTTTTGTGAGTTGGCATATAGATTCCACGCGTATTGCTAATGTAACTTTGTTTAGCTTCGGTATTAAATATTCAGTTCGGCCGTCAAAGCTCAGCAACTGAATAAACAGCGGTGCTTGTGTCGTCGTGTTTTTTCATAGATACATATGTATATACCATTCTCGCGTTACGCATTATACTACTATGGACTTTTTGTCGTGTTTTGTCAGTCGCCCCTTCCCTTTTCATCTTCATGAAAATGTATTTATACGCTCCCATGCAAGTTTGTGCAAATTTATACAAGTTTTTCGAAATAACACGGCTCACATAGTATTCATGGAAATCGCTCTAGTTTTCCCAATGCCGGTATAAATAAAAATATGAGCGGCGAAAACAGAGAGAGAGAGAGCTCTTTCCGCTTATTTATTCGTCTGTTTGTTTGTCAGTCGATCAGAGGCGCAAAACCACTCTGTTCGAATGCAATAAAATTTTCACGGTTTTTCTTTGTTATTTTTGGCCAGAAATTATACACAGACGCGGGTATAGAAAATTTATGAGAATTGATATAAAGCTAATTGGAATAATGCGCTCTTGTGGTCGACTATTTTTGCGGTTGAAAAATTATTTGGGAATTCTAATAAGTATGTCTATATCGACATTTGGTGAACTCTGAAAGCAGAGTATTATTGTTATTGTTAATTAACTAATGTGATTTATACTCAGACTTCTTTCTTTTGCTATTCCATAATATCACTCCGTGTGACCAAAAACTTGATAAATGATTCAAAGCTTATATTTGCGTCATGCTATTTTGAAATAAAATCCAACATATTGATACGACTATTATAAATGTCGAACGCTAAACGTCGAAATAATATAATACACCGGCACAAAGAACTTTTGATTCGCTTTCTAAAATGACATTCGAATGTACGGATTAAACGTTATTTCGAAACGGCGTCGCAATTTAAAGACATTTCACGTAAGCCCGTTAACTCTGAAATACGGACCTATAGCATCGAGTTCATGAAAATTTTATTAGGCGCTTGCGTACTCGTACGTCTCTATATATACATACATACATACATAGCCCCGACGTCATTCATATATTCATGTACTCTTGAAAAGTTTCGTAAACTTCATCTTATACGTCGGCAAGATTTTCGAGTTTCCCTAATATCCCACCCCGCGACTAAATCCCGACAAATTCGTCATACACCGCGGGAAAAATACAACGCGCCGCGAGCAATTGATTTTAAAACTCCGGCTTCTTCTTCCAAAAAATCTTACTCCTCCTCGCTGTATTAACACACAACGCGTCCACCTTCGCCATTAATTCTACGATAATTGGATAATATCCAAAGATCGCCGCAACGGCGCGCTAATATATTTTGATAATACGTCCCCTGGCGTGTCGCGAAATTGGTAATAATACTCGCCGGGTTTCATTAGCCCCGCATTAAGCATGTGACCAAGCGCGCGTTGGTAACTCTGGGGGGGAGGGGATTCCCCGCGGATCGAGTATAGAGTTGCTGCTCTCTGGCTTAAGGGGAAATTTCGCTAAACGTCGAAACGCGCGTATGTGTGTGTGTGTAGATGCGAGGTGCGGGATATTTATTGGCTTTGTTTGCTAATTTTTGGCGCACGTTGGTTTATTGAGAAATATATCCGTTGGGGTTATAGTCTGATTGTCTTTGTTTTAGCTGGTGTTTGGGGATACAGAAAATTTTAAATTTGAATGTTTGACAGGGGTAGATAGAATTATGTTTGTTTATATTCTGGAATCTGGAGTCTTGGGTAACGACACGAAGAATAAAATCAATACCACTTTGTATAGGGTAGCACGTACGTATGTTCTCGATAAAAATTTTAATATTAGCTGTTTCTTGAGTACCTCGCGGAACTAGTTTGCTCAATATGTTAAAATTATAAAAATCTAATATTCAATAAAAAATCTCTATTCTAGTACAACAATTTGTTGCATTCTTCAAAACAGTTTACTTCACTTATATACTTGTTGGTAAGTTGTTATAAGAATAACTAGGCCGTCTCTTTCCCTGTAATTTTCAATTTATCCAGTATCGGTCAGGTAGTTATACTTACAGCTCGCAACAGCGTCGGCGTTCAGCATAATTGTTATGTAGATATATACATGCATGTATATATAGCACGTAATACCAAGTTTCTATACACAAGACTTCAAAAGGTTCTATTTACATGGGAGAGTCGATACACTTTCTTTGAGCTGCTGATTACGGATTCGGGATGAAAATGCCTCTCCACGCTGTGTTGTTGAATATTGTTCAAAACGCATATATCCATGCCTCGAAAAATAGGTCGAATTTTACGTGTCTTACGTGAAAATAATAACACGCACATATATGAGTCATTCTCTGGAGAGTGTCAAAAAGTGGTTAAAAAAAAAATAAAAAAAATTTTGAGGCACTCTTCTGTTATAAGTTTTTTCTAGTTCTGTACGTCATACAGTATATGAGAAAATTTT
>UXGD01003054.1:0-22210 GCA_900474315.1 Torymus auratus | reverse complement strand
TTATTTTAGTAAAGTGCACCCTTATTTATTTTAACTATCCTGTCATTTCCAACGATAATTTTTTTTTTTTTTTTATTATTTTCGTATTTTGAAGTAAGCTCTAATACATATAATAGCAATGGTTTTGTACGACTACCAGCGTTCCTCTATTTGCTACAATATACCAAGTGTCAATGCGCGCTTCGCGCGCCGTATCGTGGACCAATCAAATTTTACATGTACATTTCAAATCAACCAATCACAATCATTAGAGGTAACAAACTCAAGTTCATCTATTTTTTGTATAGGATATATGTATATCCGGAGGCATCTTCCTTTTTAACAATTTTCTTAAGTTATCTTTTACATAGTAAAATGGCAAAAATCTGCTCCTTTGCATGTCAATTTTATGTATTTTATATTTTTATGCTCCCCTAGTAGAAATGCATTTTTATGAAATGTCCAAGAAGTTAGAGAATAGCTTGTAAAACTACCTAATTAATCGCTATGATTAAACGATTTGCCTACTCCTTATATTGGCGCAACAACAAAATATTCGTATTTGATTTACTTACTAATTTTATCGTAGATGAAAGAGCATTAAAGTGAATTGGATGGCTTACCAAAATATAAATCATTTGTTGTACTCATTCTATGAATAGTACAGCAAAACTTTTATTTCTCGATCTGATTATGTCTCTCTCATTCCTTGTCATAACAGCAAGCCTTCTACTAGCCATTTTCAGACTAAAAAAATGATCAGTTTTAATACCTTTAAAATACTCAAGAACAAGCTTGTGCTTGTCTTCAAAAAATTCATTATATTTTTTAATCTATATATATTAAATAAAATGGACGAATAATAAACGTTTCACCGGTATCTATAAACTAGATAAGAGTAATTCTCATTTCATAGCAAGTTTCTAATATAGTCAGTTATAAGTTATAAAATATTTTTGGTTTCCATCAGGGTTATCTTTGAACTCGTGTAATTTTGTTAAGAATTCTATATTTTTTTCATGCGATAAAAAGCAAATGAATGCTTGCATTCTCTAGTTTAATTTTCGGTTTTCGAAATAATTGCACAAATCTTCATGAGAAAATGGTTTATGTTTAAAGGAGGTCATGTTTAAGCATTTAAAAAAAATAAAATTATTGTTCGCAAAAAAACTTGCCACACGTAAACTAAAATTCTGGCGAATACCATATTCCACACTGCAAATGGTAATGGATAAGCTTTACGAAAACTTATGCAAGAAACAGTTAAAAATGACGAAATTTGTATTATTGTTTACAGCAAAAGAAATGTATTGAGAGTGCGCGCTATGCGTGCGCTTTGTGTTTTCAAATGTGATATAAATTGTCGCGTTTTATATCTACTTACCCGTATGTAGAAAATAGCTAGGCGCGATTTCTCTCAAATTGATATTTCCTTTTCCTTACATAAAGATTCTATTCTAGAACTATCGTTTCAAATATGTAAGCAATCGAATATTGAATTTTTGATAACAAAAAACGAACATGACGAACGTAGTATTCTTCTATTCTGCAATAAAAGAAATACGAAACAAAACATATTGGCACACGGTATATACACAACCAAACAATCCTTCGCGTAGCAACCGATGAGAGCTATAGGCGAATGAAAAAGCAACGATTGGCTAATGGATTGACTTCAAGGTGGAGGCGCCTAAAAAGTCGTCTGTCTTTTATATTTGAATTTGGAATTTGGGCTTTGTAATATTAAGAAATTTTAGTTTATTATTTGTACATAAAAAAAGAAAATCCTAATATTCAAAATTGAATTTTGAACGTAAAAACGAAGAATAAAAATCAACTGATTGGAAAAAAAATTGTAGATTGCAAAGAGTGTAGACAAGAATAGAAAGCTTTATTCAATTTAAATCAGTTCACTAATTCTCGAGTAATTTGTTGCTTATATTAGAAAATAGAGATACGGATACATAGGTGTCCATTCGTATACACACGTATGCGCACTCACATACATCCATACATTTTCTTCAAATTTCTGTTTTTGAAAAGAGATTTTATTTTAGTCATTATAAAGTATCCAGCAGAAAGAAATAAAATTAGGAGAAGGGTTTCTACTTAACTTTTTATACACGCATTGAGTTGCGTGTTAATTTATTTTTAAATTTGTGTACAGTTACAATTAAATGTTACACATTAACATTTATTTTAATTGTCTGTACTTATATTTTGTTACGCAAGTAGTAGAAAAAAAAACCTTGTTCCAGTTTACAAACGAGCGCGCTAGCCGCAAAAAGAAAAGTTTCGTATTACGCACAGAAACATTTTCATTCTGAGGCCGAAAGATAAAACGAAATTTTCCATGAGCTCTCTTTCTTAGGCGTGAAACATTTATAAAAATATCGTCAATGAGCTACTGTGATAAAACGTAAAATATAATTTTATTTTCATTTGCTATATAATTGTAGAAGGGGAAACAGAATTTTAATTCGAAATTCGTAATCCATAAGACTAAATGGCATCTTCATTGTAAGTTATGAACCCTATTATATTTTTAATCTTTTTTTAATTGATATAAAAATAATTCTTTAAAATAAATTACAATTACGACCCAAACCGATATTCAAAATTATTCAGTATTTTTCATTACTATCAATAATAGTATTTACTTCATGAGTATATAACTAAATAACGACAGTACCAGTAGAAAACATATTAGTACTTATATTATTAAAAATAAAAATTTCTTCTTAAACCATTGCTTCCTCATTCCCTTTCATTTCCCAGATTGTTCAAAAAAATTCCTGCAATCTAATCGAGATAAACCGTATCAGAAAAGAATCGAGCCAAGTGTCTTTGACACTTCGCCTCCTACATCTCCGTCTCCCAGGTATTCTCTCGTCTTCATCAATGGCCAACTCGATCCCGCCGATTTGCTTCACTCTCCCCTATCCTCTCAAGCTCTCGACCTCTTTGTCAATCCCTTGTAACGCTCGTGCGGGGAATTCGCCGTGTCCCGGGGCGCTCGGCTCCGGGGAGCACGCGGAAATTGGGTAGCGCGCGGGCGAGAGTGTTCGAAAATCGACTGTTATCGCCCACCAAAGTACCTGTAAAGACCGTCTGATTTATGCGCTCCGAGGGGGGCAGCGACGGGATAGAACACGACTGATGGCCCAAGACACCGATCGAAAGCAGCTGCAGCGCGCGAGCCGAATCGCACCCTCATGTAGGTAGATATGTGTGTGCGCGCGGGAATAATGAAAAACTGCACGATAGAGAGGCGCAGGGTTAGAGCGTGAATTTCATTACCGCGACGGCGCGATCAATTTTTACGGCCAGCAGGAACGCGCCTTTTCTCTCCAGGCGCGACCTTCTTGAAAAGGGAGAGAGGGGGAGGGGAATTTAGCGCGGAAGCACTCGAGAATAGCGCTGCGCAAGCTGCGCGCGCGAACGAACATATATACGGCGCGTATATGCGGCTGGCAAGCTCGTACACACACCTTCAACTTCCATTCTCTCTCTCTCTCTTTCTTTCTGGCCGCTAATACGAGTGCGCGCGAAGAGAGGAGAAAGAAGGACCGAGGCGTGATGGGATTTTGCTTTCGACGCGCGCGCGGGAAGAGAGAAAATGTGTGCGCCGCGCGCTGAGATTTACGGAAGCGCGAAATCTATTACGGCAATTGAAACAAAACCTCCGGCGCGAGCGTGTGGAGGTGATTCATCCCCCCCGAGGCAACGGCAACGGCGGCAGCTTCCTTTATCGCGCGATAACGAGGGTAATTTTTAGCGAGGAAAAGAGAGTATATATATATATGTATGGAACGCGTGCGGTGCGGCATCGTCGCGGATATGGGACCTGTGATTAACGGCGCGATTACGAAGTGAGCGTAGGATTTGTAAGTATGTGTGTGTGTATGTGCGGGGGGCGGTAATGATAATTTGCGGGCGAGTTTTGTTTTATGGGATCGAGGTAATTCAGTTTATTTCTTTTGGTTACAAAAAAACAATTGAAATGAATGGGTAAGGGGGTGAACGTTTTTAGATAATATAAACTTTCTTATAAAATCAGATGTAAAGTAGTTTTTATGTTATCGTATACTTATAAGAGGGCTGGTACTGTGAAAATAGCAGCAGCTTACGAAACAATATTAATCGTCTTTCTTCAAACTTAGTGATATTTATGTATCAAGGCATTATAATTTAATATTTTTTATTTTATTCTTTTATTTTTTGTTATTATATTGTTTTCTCAAACAGAAATAATACTGATATATTGCTAAGTCTAAATATCAGCACAAACTTTAATTGTTGCTTATTTTACTATCCCGTTTGTAGTATTTATGATAATAGGAGGATAAACATAATATGTACAGTCATTAAAAAGGCACATACATTTTCCTGGAGATTGGTTTTGTTTACAGCAATATGAATTAATAAGCAGTTCTTATAATTAGCTTATGAAAATTCTATATTTCTAGGTAATTTATAACAGCTTAGCCAGAAAAGCTGGTTAATTTTCTACCAGGGTTACAATGGTCAATAATACCGATTCTGCGCAATATCTGATTCTCAACTTTGCTCTTTCTAAGCAGTATAGACAAAGCCAAATAAAATAAGAAGAAGATTCTTAACTTCTATGGATAGAAGACAGACTTCCCGAGTTAAAATTCCTTCCGGCGAGTCTGAAAATGTATAGATATAATCTATCCCAACAGCTTTAAAAACTTTTTATCCAATGTACAAAGAGATACAATCAGATCATAAGGAGTGGAGAAAGGCAAAATGAATAAATTGAAAAAGAAAAAAAAATTGCAACTATGTTTAGTTAGTATTACTATTTTTTATAGTAAAGCGTTACTTTAATACCTTTGAAAATAAACTAAACCGCAACAAATTAGTTATGTCAATACCTAAGTACACAGACCCTATCATGTTTGTGAAGTTGCGACTCATACCATAACAACTCCTTTGATGTCAACATGCGGCAGCTTCAGGCATGCCATAGAGTTTAATATGTCTTCAACTACTTTAAACTATATTCCTATAAAGTAATGACATGAAATAAATTAATGTTAAAATCTATATTATAATATTAGAAACTTTTTTTTACTGAAATTGTCATTTTAAACAATTATTTGTTGAGAATTTTTTTACACATAGAAAGCCCTTGCCATTTTTAGTTTAGATCAAAACGTTTACTTATATAAAGTATGATTGACGTAAAAAGATTGCACCTGTAACAAAATTTTTATATATAAGGTAGTTAAATTCGTTCTTTTTTTTACAAACTGTCTCCAATATATGGGAGAAATAGATTGATGTATTAGAGAACAGTCACCTATATACGTGAATTGTATTTGTCTACATTTTGGCAATTTCAATATTCTTACAGTTTTCAAGCTATATATTATATGTGAAAGTATTTCGCGTTAAGATATATTTTTTAATATAAAATAATACTATAAAATATTATTCTCCTGGTTGGTATGCGTACAAAACCACATAAACATAATACTATGTAAGACGGATACTATATTAAAAGATTAACGTAATCTGAATTAAAGAAAGTCTAAAGTATTAATAAACTAAGCTGTGAGTACCTTTTTATTAAGGAAGCTTTTGATTCAGATATTCTATTAAGAGCTTGCAGGAGACGCGCACTTCTATAACTCGAAATGTAAGTATGTTTTCATGTAATAATATCATAAAAGCTGAAAAATAAAATAAAATTATACAGGAGAGACATAGATTTTAGGAAAAATTAAATTACACAACTTTTGAGAAAAAAAAATTATCTTTATTTAACAATTTGTTATGATAAGAATTTTTTTTTTATTTCATCATATAGGTTTCATTTGTTGTATGTACAATGCAGAAAGAAAATATTTATTTTATTTATAATAACATAATTATTTCATTAAGGTAAATGTCATTTTCGTTTTCTTCATATTTACAGCTAACGCAAAAAATAAAAACTAAACAATATATTGCTCGGACAGTGGGCTTTATAGTGTATTGATTGTGGCATTAGTTGTGGCGAACTGCTGCTCGTTGACGGCGTGAAGAGTATCGAGGTTAATTTATATGTATACCTATAGCTTTCATCGTCGTTTGCGCATCCAAATGCTTTTGAAAAACAATTTAGCCAATCTATAGTGTATTGTACTTATACACAGTCATTTTTGCCAAACCTTTTAGCAAAGTCCTGGACATAAGTAAAATACTCGAGAGATAGCCAACTCGCTTTTTAAAAGCGTTTGGGACCCCACGGTACACCACTCCACGCCACCGACCATTAGTGACTACACCCTGATGCGCAGACGATAGGTTCTTGCCCGCGGAAAAACGCGCAAGAACGGACGGAAAGCGCGGGAAAAGTGGACCGTGGAGAGGAATGAGCGGGTGAAATGCCGCGGTAACCTCAGGACAGCTATTTTATTCGTGCGTACTCGTATAAGCGCACCCGCGCGCGAACGGGCATAGACTTGGCCTCCAGAAAAGCCTCGTCGTATCGTACGCTTCCACGCCGTGTGCAGAAGCATAGAGCAACGCCGACACATATGCCAGTTCGACGATATCAGGGGGTTCATGCACTTTCGACGTGAGGACCGTTAACCGCGGTGCCCTTCACGCCATCAACGAGCAGCAGTTCGCCACAACGAATGCCACAATCAATACACTATATGCCCACTGTCCAAGCAATATATTGTTTAGTCTTTATTTTCTGCGTTAGCTGTGATTATGAAGCATGCGAAAATTAAATTTATCTAAATAATGAAATAATTATGTCAATAGTAAATAAAAAAAAATATTTTCTTTCTGCATTGTACAACAAATAAAACTTAATAGACTACATCGTCTAGGAGAATAGCTCCGATTTTCTCCGCCGAAAAATTCGACAGAGACATTTTTACAATTGCCACCGAAAAATTTGACCTGCGGAGATTAAAACTCACGCACCCAAACAACGTTTGCTGTTGAATGCAAGCGGCTTGCTAATTGAGCCAGACAACTCTGCTCTGAATATGTAATTAGCAATAAAATAAAAAATAAAAAATACTCAAGACCCTGGCGGGAAATTTTTAATTTTTTCCATTTATGATACAATTTTCCTCGAAGTCTACTCCTTCAGCAAAATAATCAGAAAATATTTAGGAATCATTAAAATAATTTTTACATTTTAACCCTAAATTTGAAACATATCCTTAAAATCAATTTCTACAAAATATTATCACACATAATAAAGTAACTTTAGTTAATTTTAATATTGGAATTTGATATTTTGTATAATTTTCTAGTATATATACCTTACAAAACTACGGCGTACCAGAACCAGCGCGGAATCGGAGTCTTCTCTGTACCGGGGTTCCCAAGTCAGTCGTGGAATGTTCCATGTACATAAACTTTCGGCCTGCTATCTCGGGAAAAGCCGTAAGTACGGCATCCGTTCGAGAAATTAATCGAAGCTTAATCACTCTCCGCTGCGGAGTTGTCGAGAGAGAGTAAACGAAAAGAGCAATCAAGGGTGCCTCCTCCGCGCAGCGTACTCATGTACAGCCGTACATATACACATGATGGCAGGCGCACACACACGAGCTAGCGTGGCAGCTCAGCCCCGACGACGCCAAGGCGACTGATTATCAATTTATCATAGCGGAAGCAAGTAAACATTCTGTCTGCGGCCCTGTCAAGTGATGTGCGCTTCCGCGCGTACGAGATCGAGAGAGAGAGAGGGAGAGGACATTTCCTAAGCACGCGCGAAACTAATGAATGCGCGAGGGCAAATGAAAAAGGCACTGAACGCCTGAATTGCAAGAAGCTTTAGACGTGCGGAGAGCGAATCTTTTTAAAGCTCTCTTCGGCCCTCTCTCCCCGACCTTCTTTTAATCCGACGGGGGAGGGGCGCGAAGAGAGATGGATGATCCCTTGCGCGACTATAGGTACCTATGGCAAAGCGTGGGGAAGCGCCACGAGTACAGCCAGTGCTCGTCCGTAATTACTGCGCAGGCCCTGCCGCGCGCGAGAGAACTGTTTGAAACGCTGAGACTTATATACCTGAAGTGTGTGTGTGTGTGTATAGCTCAGCTACCGCGCGGCGTGTGCATTAGCCGATGCAGAGGGATATTACGGCGCCTCTCGTATATACTCACTCATCGAATACTTTTCAGAAACCTATCGCTGCTGTGGATAATATTGATCGGGAGTCGGTATGATGAAGGATTATAATTATTTACGAGTTCTTTATAATATAAGTGTATATTTATATGTATCATTAATGTTATAATTAAACGGATTTAGTTCAAAGTTTGGTATATTTTTTTAGACACTTTTGCTTTCACAAAGGCAAAGCATTTTAACCTGAGATGAAATCGATTGGGTTGAAATCGATTCGGAAATTTTACTAATTGGGAAGTAAAAGATTATTTACTTGTAAAAAAAAGTGAAAATTTAACTTATTAATAAGTGACAAAAGTATTTACTTGTAAATTAACTAAAATTTTGACTTCATTGAATTTAAAGAGTACCAAACAAACTTTCTTTCATGAGACCCTGGCACTCGCATATAGTCTCGCCGGAAAGTACTATTAGGTAGGTCATCGGCAATTTCAAGCCCTTCAAGGCTTTAGAAGCTGATGGGGTACTTCCGATCTTTCTGTTGGAGGTACTCATTGCACATCTAGTCAAAGTCTTTAGTTACATATCTAACAAGGATTTCAGGCCGATCAGTCAGACCTCCTTCATCTTTAACATGATCGAGAGGTTGGTAGGTAGCAAGATAGAGTGCTGACAATTAAGCCTTTGCATCCCAACCAGCATACTTATAGAGCAGGACACTCAACGAAGACTACCCTGCACCCGTCGGTTTATCGCATAGAGAAGCAGCTGGAAAAAGGGAAAATTTCGGTATAGGAGCATTCTTGGACGTGGAAGGGACGTTCAACCGCACCTCCACGGAGACCGTTGGAGAGGAAGCAAGGAAGCAATGGGTGCCCGAGTCTATTAAACTGGCTTGGGATCATGCTGAGCAATGAAACAGTGGAAGCCAGGGGTCCATCAAGACCACAGGGATAGTCCGTAGAGGATGCACGCAGAATCGAGTATCTTCACTCACCATCTGATGCCTGGACTTAGCCAATGGTCTTCTTCTGGCGCTGAATGTTGGAGGATGCTATGCTCAGGCCTACGCGGATGACTTCTTGATCCTCATAAAAGAAAGGCACCCATAGATGTCATGCAACTTTCACTTAAAGAGGGTGGAACGGTGGTGCAAATGAACAGGTCTATGTGAGTCTTCACCCGCAAGATATTGCTTTTAGCGCCCTCGAAAAATTGGAAAATACGTATCGGTAAGGTAGCGTCATGACATGATCAAATTGAAAAAAAGGGACAAAATTGCGAGTAATGACGCTAGATGCGTAGACTCGCGGATCGCAGTAAAGCGCCTGCGGGCATCTCTCTCTCTCTCCCTCTCTCCCTCTCTCTCTCTCTCTCTCTCTGTATATCACTCGCTCGGGATCCCTCGCTCATCACTTTGCCCGCACAAGGTCCAGAGCTGTGTCCTTAACAGACAAGATCTTCCTAGTCAATCTATCCGTAGTGGCCTCAATGACCAGGCGGGTGCATTGAAGACCACACTCAGAAACCGTCGACCCTGCAGGAGCCACCATCACAATTCTGTTTATCAGAGGTGTGAAACAATCTGCGCGTCTGAAAGATTACCATCCAGGACCAAGCGAGATAGAGCCAACGGAAATAGCGCGTCAACTAAGCTAGATAAATACTGCAACATTTGCGTAAAAATTAGTTTAAATAAAAGAAATAGAGTCGGACTTATTAAAGCTATAATTAGTGCTGTTTTATTCGAGAAATCAAATATAGTTATATAAGTATATGAGGAAATTCAGAAAAAATTTTAACTTTAGGCGTCTCCAAAACTGGTCAAAATTTTATTTGAAGGCACAGCTTCCGAATGCATTTTTTTTTCTTTCTTATGTTACAAGGTGCAGGGAAAAAATTGTGTACAATTACAATCGTCTTTGTCTCACTTTTTTTAAAGATGACATTTTTTAAGAAAATATTAAGAAAGCCCTCTTCTTTAGACCTCAGTTATTTGTCCAGAAACGATCTACTCAAAGTTTCAAAAAAGAAATTAAAACTAGAAAAAAGAGCTTTAAGTTCCTTTTTTGAAAATTACAAAATTTGTATTCCTTCCAAAGTTATAAGAGTTTGAAGTTGAACATCGAAAAGATATAAAAATGCTCTCAAAGTCGCGACGCTGCCGATTTCTGCGATTTGTGCATATAAGTACATTTTATTTGAAAGTGAAATATACTACGCCCCGCTTCCCACTCGAGTATCCGAGATTATTTATATTGTATTACAAATTTCATTGTAAGTAATTTCGAAAAATTTACAGTGTTATACCCCTATACCAAAACAAATAATAATCTTCAGTTACTTCGTAAATAGAAGTAGATAAATCACGATTTAATCCGACGCCCAATACCAAAACATAAAAACTGCTGTTTGAATAATTTTTATTTTATATGTAAAAGTAAATTTTCGTTTTATAGATGCCCTATATTAATGTTTTATTTTAAGGGACGCATATGGTCATTCATCCTGCTTTATTTTGACTGCATCCTCTAAAATTTTATCAACTTCAACAAAAATTAATTTTTATATATATACAGTGCATTTAAAACACTAATACTTAAAATCGTAGCATGTTCTATAAAGCATTACAACAATCGCGTGGACAATGCCTTTGTCCAAAACCGAAAGATTTATATTTAAAAATAAATTTACTGGCAATTATCGTAAGCTTGCTTATTCGCCTGAATGAAAATCACGTGAAAGCCGGATAAAGAGACGACGGCACAAAGCTATGGAGAAAGAGAAGAGAGTGGGCGAGCCCGCGCAATATATCCGCGCCACATACCTGCAGGCATCCGTCCGTCAAACCAAGAAACCCCCCGGCATTGTTCTGCCTTTGCAAAACAGTTTACCGTTTGTCGGCTATAGCGCGACCGAGTCGTACCTATATATATGCGGCAGTACAGTAGTAGTGTGCGGTCTATATACATATATGCCAGCCCGCTCGCGCTTATCACCGCGACAATTCTTACACGCCGGGGTATTGATTCTAATCCATTTATTGCAGCTCGTGTACGCGGGCGTGCGAAACGAGATGGATTTCCCCCCGGCGTACTACACAACGCCAGAGCTAGTATATATAGCAAGGCTCAGATTCCGACGCGCCTCGTCTGTCTCTATCTCCATCTGCCTCTCTCCCACTCCCTCTCTCACCCCGTCTATCCCTCTCCCATTTCCCTTCTCTACTGCGTGAGTGCGCGCGACCTGTATTCGTTAATGGAATTCCGAGCGCGGGTATATGGGTATCCTCTCGTCTTTTTTTGCTCTCTCTCTCTCTCTCTCTCTCTCTCACGCGCGCGCGCGTGAGCGTACGCGATTCTTTTTGCGCTATTTTGCGAAATTGCAGAGCGAGAATGGGAAAGAGAGGGAGAGAGACGCGCTACACCGACTAAAAACGCTTAATAAGCGAAGTTGGTTTGGGCTTTTTTGCAGGGGGAGGCTGTTGGTCGCCAGAGTTTTGGCTGATTTTTGTTTGTGCCCAATGCTGTGGCTCGATTGCTGTATATTGCTCTGTGGCTTATCGGATATGTAGAGGTGGGACTATATACGAAAACTTTCCCATTGCTTTTTTAAGGCTGGAATTTTTCGAGATGATGTTTACTGCATTATATACTTGCATATGAAAATATTTGTCGAATTGTCGGCCAGAGACCGATGAGGCGCGTCCGAATCTGAGCCTCGCTATATACATACGCTTCACGATATAGCAAGATTAATCTTGATATTGTATTGTCGATGCAATATTTATGTACAGTTTTCGATACAATATCAAGATTATAGTGTCAAGAATCTCGTCTTGTCTTGAATATAACAATATTTTGTAATCGTAACAATTTATCGAAATAATAAATTCTAACTTAATAAACTTCGGTAGTTGCTGACGAGCATCTACAAACGAGATTTTCGAGTGATAACGGTTGGCGAGACAGTAAGCGACGCGCCGCTATATCCCCTCGAGCCGGCTTACTTAGGTACGTGAGGTCACAGGGAAGGGTTCCGCCGCATAGCGGCAGCGCGCGAACTAGGCTCTGGCCGGCGGCAAATATATGGCAGGAAAAATTAAATTTCAAATTTGGCATTTATTTATACTTTTGCCGAAATTTTATCATTTTTGTTTTAAACCTAGTGTATTTGTATATTAAATTACATTCTGTTACATTATTCTTAAAATTCAGTAACGCTTGTAACTTGAAAGTTTCTTAAATTTAACGACATTTAAAAAGGTCTGAAACTGAAATACCTGGGGGTACGGAGACGTGCGAAATATTGCTTACTTTTGTATTTTATCAATTTATTCGAGTGCTCTTAATATCGCGAACTAAAAGTATTTTGGTTTACAGCATCAGACAAAAGAGAATAATTAATTTGCAATATAATTCTATAATAAAAATAACTCATGATATTCACATACAACATATGTTTCAAACGTAATTATATTTGTACCATTTTTTTAAATTAGTTATAAAGATGAATACAGAATTGTATAGAATATCAAACAATATAGAATAATTAAAAAACCCTTTTACAAAATTATTCTATATCTTCAGTTGTATTATTTTTGATATTGTATTGTGCAAAAAGCTTTTCAATTATAGCTTATTAAAAAGTATAAAAAGTATAAAAAACGAAAAAATCAGTATGATTAAAGCAAAATTTTGAAAAAAAAATATATAGATCAAACATTTTGTTGCTCGTAGCCATTAATGGTTCAAAGCAGTTCCAATTAATAATTCCAGATAGTACAACACCTCTATCTACCAGTGGAATGTAAATTCAAAGCGACAGCGGATCGAATGAGCGCACGAGCAGCCGAGTAATCGAGACACTTACAATACAGCCGTGTGCCGTTAACGCAGCGGCTTTCGCGTTCGCGCACGTGCCGCATATACCTATACTACCTATTACAGTCGTGGCTTCCGCAGATTGTTTCCCCCAATGAACTGTCTCTAGGCAAACAAGTATCAATATTTACATGTTTACGCGATCCGTGTGCGCAATATGGGAATTTTAGCTGGAGCATCGCGCATTTGCACAGAAGGACGCCGGTGAAAAAGCATCGTACAGAGGGATGGAAAAATTTATTCGACTACATGACCGCGCCGCCGAAAATCTCTATATAATTTCTGTGATTTATAATAGTTTGCTATTCCACTAATAAGTTGTTTGTCATTCCTCAATTTAGTATGTTTATAGCGTAGTTATTAAATAAAAGTTATTCTCATTGTTCCTAAAAAAAAACAATTATTTCATTAAACAACGGCACCTTAACTACGCCCCCTTAGATATGATTAATTTTGACGCTAACAACTTACCTACAAGAAGAATGGATGGCCTTTGGGTCATCGATTAATCTGAAACTTTACAGAAAAGATCTTTAGCCTAGAATGTGATCCGTGTATTAGCGTTTTTCCCAATAAGCCCAATATCCAAGATATTTAATTTCCAAAATAATGAACTTTTTTATATAACAATAATGTCCTTTTGTCTAACAATAGCTTTACGAATATTTAAGTTGCAAAAACCAGTTAAACTTATCATAAAATTAAACAGAAAAAGATTTCTCATAGGAAATCACAAATAATCAAATTAATCAATATAAGGCCTGTCTTAAAAAGTGAAGGGCATTATAAATTAAAAATATTATAGTGTTCAATTGCTTATTAAAAATTAAAAAATCGTTTTAAAATACAGATAAGGAGATCACGGGAAATATTGCAGTAGAAAAGAAAATAGGTGTAGTTAACTAATAAGATTAGAGTATCGTGGATTTTTTTTATTAAAGCAAAAAAGTCAAACTCAGATGAAAAAAAAAAAACTTAACTCGTAAATAAACAATAAATTACCGTAATCAAGTGTATTATACAGTATTATTGATTTTCGGTAATTTTCAGGTCACGAGAGCCCCGACGACAGTGGCAGATGACGTTATTTGCGCCCATACCGGCATTTCGCAAGCCAAATAAAATTCCGAGACGCCAGGGCCATTCACGTTGGCCGGGTTACCGCATTAGGACCGTCCGGGAATCTATCGTCGGTATATCTCCAGACCGCAGCGGGATCTTCGTCTGCAATCCAAGGAAGGAGATCTGCGCCACGTATCTCAGGATCGCCGCAATATGTTTGAATCTTGCGAACTTATTTCTGCTATCTGTACATTTGCCTCAAGTGTTAACAGTATATGTATATTTATGATTATACTGCGGTTCATTTCAAACGTATATAGAAGTGTATAAAATCAAATTAAGAAGAAGTTTGAAATTAATTAAACTATGCTTAAATTTGTTTCCAAGTACCTACACACAGGTTGAGACCGAATCAGTCCAACGTGTGAAAATTCTATACATTATATGTATTCTGTATTATATATATGTTTCAACTACTTATCTTACACTATATAATTTGATACTTATTTATTCCAAATAATAAAATAATAAGCACATTATCTTCGTTAACATTAGTTTTCTACACTGCATACAAGTTCTAGACAAGAGCTGTTTTAATTTTATTTTTCTCAACGCCGGCCAGAAAGTACCACATTCGCTCCCGGCTTAAAATCGCAACTATGATATTTTTGGCCCGTTTTTACGAATAATCGTATACGCAACACGAGAATGAAGAAGGACATCCCAGAACACATGTTTGCCACCCGAGCTGAAGGCGAGTGCACTGGACTGTGCAACTCTTTACCTCCCTAGTTGCGTAATATACCTAATACTATATTTTCACTCGTTTCGAGATATTAGCCATTAGCAGTTCATAAACAACGAGACTGATACACAAAAATTGTGGAGGTGAAGATTCGAAGATGACTATTTAAGGTGTATTTACGCGTTAAAAAATTAAAAAAAAACTATAACTGCATGGAAATGTTAAATGGAAAAAAGGTACGTTTTAATATTATCTATAACTTTTTCATTTAACATTTTTGTATAAAATCAAAACGTGTCTTAGTAACGACGAAAAATCAACTATTTTGTCGATTATATCACTATTGCGTTTATAAATATTATTCGTAAAAAAAAACATGTTCACTGTAAGAAAGATGTGTTTTAATTAGTTTTCCGATTAAAAATGATTCAAGTATAGACTCTTCTTGACATGCTATGTTTCCCTGGTATCGCCAGAGCTCTCTCAGGCGACTGTTCGAAAATTCCTAATCAAGCCCATAGAAACAGATGCTGTATAAATCCTATAGAAACCAATAAAACCCGATAGACGTATGCCGTGTAAATCCTATAGAAACTGATTAAAACTGATATAAACGTAAGGTAAAGTACCTAGTATACGTAAGGCAAAGTCAAAAATTGGCAGTAGTACTCAGACAACAGTTGACAAAAACTGTATTTATTGATTAACTTTGATAATGGGCGGATTCATGTATGTTGATTATAATATTAGTCACGTATAGGAATATATATATTTTGCAAATCAACATTTGAAAAATTACGCCTATAGAAACCGATTAGAAGTGATATAAACGTATACTGTAAAAATACTATACTATCCGATTAAAACCGATTCAAGTATAGCCTCTTCTTGACATGCTATGTTTCCCTGGTATCGCCCGAATTCTCTCGTGTTCGAAAATTCCTATTTAAAGCTATAGAAACGTACTTATGCGGTATAAATCCTATAGAAACGTTTGCCGTATAAATCCTATAGAAACGTTTGCCGTATATAAATCCTATAGAAACTATGCCGTATAAATCCTATAGAAACTATGCCGTACATAAATCCTATAGAAACTATGCCGTATAAATCCTATAGAAACTATGCCGTATAAATCACATAGAAACTATGAATAAATCCTATATGAATCTTTTTACATTATAATTCATTCTATAAGTGAGTTTGCCGTAAATTAAACAATAAATTCATTTTGATTAATGAAATTGATTATCGCTGATTATTTTTAAAGTTTCTTCCATCGAAAGGAGATCTATGCCATTTTAAATAAATAAATCACATTAAAACTATATGGCTTAATTTTTTTTTAATTTTAGATGACCTCTCCATTCACCACTGATTTGACTAGGGGAGTAGCGAAATAATCACCTTAAAAGATATACACAAGTATCATAATTTACTAGTACGGTTCAAAATGTTACATTTTCTGAACCTATTATCGCTTTGATTATAGTTTCTTTGACATTAAAGGTGCAGACGAAGCAGCGGAAACATCGTAAGACATTTGAATTCAATTTTTAAAATATTTTCCAATATATCTAAAGTGAATTTAAACGGTCTTGAGACGATCAGCCAATGGTTTTCGAACTCTTAGTGGAACCACCTTTTCAATATGGAAAGTGAGTGCTGTATTATACTTTATACTATTATATAGAACTTTTAATCATCTTTGTAAATAAATTATTTATTCTTATAATTTTGACTTCTCCATCCGTATAGTTAGAGAACCATTGGCTCGTTTCGAGACCGCGTTTAAATTCGCTTTAGATAGTATAAACACGAGCATATTAACTCCATGAATAATTTTTCAATATAGAAATCCAAAAATCTAGCTATAAGCTTATTTGGCAATTGCCTTGCTATCCCATTCAGGATATTACAGTTTATCTTCTTTCGCTGCACTTGTTATCTCTCTTTTCAATTTAGAAAGCCCTCGCTGCATAATGTATTTTGATCATTTTGTTATCGAAGCGAGAAGCCGTTCATTGCACCTGTATTGTATCCCCGTGATACGATTAACAAGAAGATCCCCGCCTTCATTGCATTGCCCCTTGTGTTTTCGTTACCTACCATCGTTCTTGTTCCGCTTGCTTAGCGCGTCTCGTGCGTATTTATCGACTCAATTAATCTGGACGTTATACGCCTGCTACTTCTTTTTTCGTCTAACTTTTCTTTCCAATCGTGCTCATTTGTTGGAGAGCGTGTTTTACAATTCAAATATTTGCACATCATATATCAATGGAGGAGATTGAATAAACTTAAAAATCCTAACATCTATAATAATTATGAGTATTAATATCATTGTATGTATAATAGGTGTATAGAATCGTATCTTTATTTGTTATCGAGATTAAAATAATTTTATAAACAATATAATTATATTACCATCTGAAGAAAAATGGACACTTTTTTCCTTGAAAAGCGGAACCAAAGTTAATTCCTCTCAAGCGGGAAATAATATTATCTTTCGCTTTTTCTAAGCAAGCTACAAATGCGCGATTTTCTAATCAAGTTACAAGCGTGAAAAGGGCTCATTTCATGCTCGTGTTGAAAAAAAAACAAAATTATTTAGTTTTTGCTTTATCTAAAGGGACCAAAATTATTGCATCGTGCTTCGCAAACCTTCTTGTGCTTATATATGTATTGGCTCAACCCGTGATCGACGTTTCACAAATGGTCAATCCATGATATAAGAACGATCACGTACCCCTAATTCAAGAGCCGGCACTACCACTTATCGGTAACATCTTAAAAAGTTGTATATAAAACTTGGGTAATTTATCGACACGAGAAGAAGAATCATATACTTGATTAAATTATTTTGTGGACAATTTGGAATTATCTTTTAGATGCAAACTAAAATTTGTTCTCTATATTTAAAAAAATAACGGGCTTAACTCAACAAAGAATAGAATAGAAACGAAAACTCTTCTCAGTTTAATGGTTGTTAGTGAAATAAGTACACCATGATTTCAAGATTTAGAATATTTATTTGCTATAAAACATTTATTATAAACGCATTAAACGCCTAATTCGTCCAAAAAACTTTGTTTGAAAATTTTATGAGTACCTTTTACGTATAATGTATTTTACCAATATTTGCAAAAAAATATAACTAACAAACAGTAATTCGTACTGTTGCATAAAACATGAAAGTAAATTCATTGAATAATAATATTCTAAAATCTTATTTTTAGACTTGAGGTGACTAATGATTTTCTTACAAATGATTTATTTTAAGTGTTGATAGTATCCCTTATACATTATACATATACTACAAAAATGATATATATATGTATAAATTTAATTTAATGATCTATATTTATAAAATTTAATTTCATTAATAACGGGAACAAAACCATAAATCCTTCAAAATGATAAAATAAAATTATTGATAGATGTAAATAATAATAATAAAATTAATAAAATTATATTCACTACAAATGACTCATTAACGGATTTTGTGTTTAAAGTTTTCATTAAAATGTGTTCAACACTGTACATCGAGAATAATTGTATAATACGTATTTAATAAGAACATATGAAGGAATTTATTATATTAAATTAAAATAATAGATTACTTTTATTTTTTAAACAAATTTAAGACCTGGATAGAGAGTAAATATCACCGTCATCAAATTAAGTGAAAATATTTTTAAAAAAAATTATTGTCTATACCTTTATATGAGGTTAATTGAATTTTTGTATTATTACGAAATTTTCAAAACAAACTTTTTCAAATGATATAATTAAAATTAAAAATATAATTTATAATTCGTAAATACGTGAATATAAATTTTCTTTTATATATATTCAAAGTTTGAATAAACCGAAAAAAACTAGAAGATTGAAAGATTTTAATATTTCCAACCAAACAAATAATGAGATGCGTGGTAATAATACAGTACGTATAGTTCAATCGGTATTAGGTAGACCTTACAGTTTTTCACAACCAAAGAAAATAAAAAGAAAAAAAAACAATAAAAAAACCTATTACTATAATGTTATATAACCGTTTCAATTTACGCATGGTTAGAAAATCCATAATCGACAATGTGAAAGGCAAAGAATCAATTGCGTTCATATTCACTTTCATACGCATACATATGCTTCCATACTTATGCGCTATCCCATGCAAAACATTTTTTTATACCTACATTTACATGAAAAAAATATAGGATTCGTTACATTTTAAATGTATCTTACTTGTAACCATTCATTGTTTTCCTACAATCTTGACTATGGCATTAACATATATTTGATTGAAGAATTTTCGTTAATTTATTCACACTTTAATGTGAATAAATATAAATCAGGGTAATGGGTATAATCTACAATTTCAACATTCCATCAAAAAAACAAATTTTTTATAGTTGATTCAGTATCGAATTGCTATTTAATATATTAGTTGAATTCCATACTTTATTATTACATATGGTACCGGAGATATAAATATTATTATATTTTTTCCCATATTTAACTATAAGATTCATAATTAAACAGCTAGATTTCATACAAAATTGGTTTGAATTTTAATTGTTCCTTGATTACAAACAAAAATCTTTTTTCAAACAAACTCGACTACTAAAATTTTCTTAGATTTTTTTCTGATATATTCTTTTTTAATCAATATTTTCTTCAATTTTCCACACTTTTTTTATATGCAGTCAACACACTTCCAGACATTCTTACAATTTTAGCATTCACATAAGCATTGTTTTTAAACTCGACGTACGTTTTTCGATTCGTCGACATAATTCAAGTTCCACTTGAAAAGAGTAAAGTTTCATGCACTCTGGTCGTCTTGAAGCACTCGTGTATCGCAGTAGACACGGGCGTCGGACGTACAACGCACGCACGCCTAAATAATGCTATGGACAAAAAATAGCTCCTACGCGTAAAAAGGAAATTACAGATTGCGATTGTAATTTATGTACAGTTTCAGGGAGTGTGGAAGGGGCAGCTGGTGGATCTTTTCCTTCATATACGAGGAGAAAGCGTTGGTGTCGACGTAGTGACCCGTGTACGTGCAACCCGTGTACGTGCTGTCACTCGTGTCAAGCCTCCGCAGTGGGCTCCTCTTGTTGCTCGACTCACTGTTGCCGCTGCCGTTGTTGTTGCTACTACCGCTACTGTTATTATTGTTTCCGCGGGCCGTAGAGGTCGAAGTGTTGCTGCGCTTGTGCTTTACAGGAGTACCATTGGCGAAGTCCGAGTCTGAGCTAAAGCTCGCCTCGTCATTGCCGGTATTGAATGCATCCTCCACGATGCCGCTATCAGCCTTGTCCTTACGGCAGGCCTTCTTGCGGTGAGGCGGCGGCTGTGGCGTGGATTGTCCATTCAATGGCGAACGAGAGCTGGTGTTAGCGTTGCGTTCGCTGCTGTCCTCCTGATCGCTATCGCTCTCACTCATGTTCAAGTACGCCGATACTGCTGTGGACAAGAAAAAATAATAATAGATTTTTTTGTTATATATCTCTCATTTGTATTATTATATAAATTTCTCACTGTGACAAATTAATGATCATTATTCTTTTTTATTTTTGTAATATTATTGTATTCTGGGTATATGCATCAGAGTTTTGCGAGATATAGCGAATATAAAGCCTATTTACTCTCTTGGTGAATAATATACTATTTGAAGTCAATAAATTAAATAAAAAAGGTAACAATTGAAAGCTCCCTCAGATACATTTTATAAATTTCAAAAAAATGTATCCTATAAAAAAAAATTAAAAAAACTAAAATTTGAAAATCGACTTTTGGTCATAGAACCAAAGAAAATCGATAAATAGCTGAAATAAGTAAAGTACCGATGTAAAAAACATTTGTGGGCCATATTTGCCCACAGTGTTGGACAAGTATGAGCAACATATGGGCCATTACAAGCCACATGAGGGCAATATATGGGGTATATGCGGTTCCGGCGCCTGACCCGAGTTTGGGCTGGATTCGGGCCATACAGTATTCCATACAGTTCTCCCATTAGTCCCATATTAATTTACTTTCATGAAAACCATTGACAAAATAAAAAAAAAATAAAAAATAAAAAGAGCGTAAAATTGTATAAACAAGCTTTTGTTAAGGAAAAAAAACATATATTTGAAAAAGGGCAAAGTAAAATTATAAGTTGTAATAGTTTAAAAGCTCAATCCTAAAAATAAAGGCTTTCGCTCTAAATAAGATAAATCTGCATACTCAAAGGATAGCAATGTTCATTTATGGATTGCACAACATTATCATAGTTTCCGTTTTAATAACGCAGGTCTACGAAAACGGCTTACGACCGATTTGCCTTTCATAAACATAATTTCACGTCAGTAGACCTAGCATGAGCGCTGCGAGTGGTCGATTTGGAACATTAGGTAGGGCAGTAATTTGTATCCGTGAACACTGATATAGGTACAAGAAATGAATGTGCATTACGAATAGTTCTCATTCTCACCGGATAAAACGACAGTTTCAACCGAATCTACGATTTTTACAAATTTTTACAGTGCGTCACACAAAAAAAAAAAAAAAAAAAGAATTGCCAGATATAGGTGTTTTGTCCTTCTCACTCTCACGTAGGTAAATGAGGTCATTTGTGTAACAGTGAGAAAAACAAAACACCTCTATCTGGCATCACATTCACAGTTACAGTCTGCACTGCGATTTTAAAGATTAATCTCTTGAAATTTTTTCCGGAAATGACGTTCAAAATCTGTACCTGTAGGCGCTCGTCTCTCTGCTATCCTGTCACCACCGAGATTGTTGCTTTCAGACTGCGACTTCTCGCAGGCGGAATCGGAGCTGCTCTCGGAGTCACGTCGTTCACTGCTCAAATTCGTGTCACAGTGTGTATCCTCTTCTGTGCTCGGCGACTCCTCGTCCTCCGGCCAGTTTATGTCCTCGTCGATATTCTCGTCTATGTTCTCGTCAATGTTATCGTTGTTGGCACCGTCAGCATTGCCGTTACCACGGTTCGGCTGGATGACGGCGCGCACGAACTGCAGGGTGGTGCGCAGATTTTCGCCGGGCGGCCCATCCACATTGAGGAGCAGCCTAGTCCTGTGGACCCGCGCTTCCTCGTCGTTTTCCGATGGATTCTCATCGGACTCCTCGAAGATGGGGATGAAGAATTGATGAAGGGCCCGGTGTGGCGGGCTCTGTCGGTAGCGCTCCGTCGTAATGGGTTTGCGCGTCTCCAAGTCAGCGTGCTCCCGCCAAACGTTCTGTCGTAGTCGACGCCGAATGTTGCCACGGCAGAGCTCTTGCAAGGTGAGCGGATCGCAGTTGGCTGAAGGATAAAATTTAATACAATATTATTGAATATTAGATTACTTTTGCATACCCTAAGACCTGATATTATTGAAGGCGAATAATTTGTTGACTATCTATAATATAATGAAATTTC
>UXGD01003053.1:0-22210 GCA_900474315.1 Torymus auratus | reverse complement strand
ATAAGAAAAATGGATTTTTTCGTAAAACGATGTCACAAACCCGTTTTCGCTTGTTCAACTGTGATCTCGTATAATATTATGAGGTACACAGATTAAGAAAAAACGTGTACCAAAGGTGTGCTCTTAAAAAAAATTTTGTCCAGTTTTGTGACACAAAAAGTGTGATAGTTTGGCGAATTTACTCATATATTGACTTTCTGCTGTCTATAATGTACGTGTTTGCCGTCCAGAATCGCGTTTTGTGTATTTTTTAACAAGTCAATGATGCAAGAAACTAAATGTGAAACGTTTTTTTTAATTCACAATGTTTCACATTCTTTTTCTGATATTACAACGTTATACCTAAATGGAAATTCACGTGAACGAAATATCAAACAAGATATTTTTACCAAGGTTTCGAGTAATAAAGGCGATGCAAGGCCCATCTGTTACCGACGATTGCAGGGACCCCTTTTTCTCGTTGAATTTTGAATCTTAAAGAAAAATTTCTTTGACACTACGTTGTAGTTCGCTAATGAACAGTGTATAAGAGCGATATTTTCTTTAAATTCAAAACTAAATGAAAATACAGGTCCCTGCAATCGTCGGTAACGGATGGCACTTATAATCGTTAATAATTAATAAAGGCAAACAATATAGTCTTACTCTTATTTACAGTATATCTAAATGATACGTTTAGGTATGTATAAAGTCCTATAGAATTTTTACAAGTTATACTATACTTAGGTACCGCACGGAGAGAAATTCGTTGCCAATATTACACGGAGCGACGGAGCGCGCTACTATTCTTCCACGCGGCGCTCCATACAAAATTCGCAACAGCTCCATGAGATTATGGTATATGGAGTCATGGGAATAGCGCATGGCTTACAGCCTTACAGCGTTAATTGCATGGAGCGGCTGCGGGCAGAGTACAGATCGAGGGCAGTGTGAAAACTGCATGACTAAGGTCCATGCGTTTGTCGTAAAATTTATCTCCGTGCGAATGACTAAAAAAAATGAACATCGTTAAAAAATTAAATAGTTTTAGATGTATCATAATTTTAAAGGAGAACAAAAAAATCTATTGCATTGAAAAAATACATGATAATTAAGTTCTGTTTTTGAAAATTTTAAGATAAAAAAATATTACAAAATCAGCATTTTTTTTTAACAATACAAACATTTTATATAAATGCTAAAAAGTACACTGATGGAGGCAATATTGAGAAACTGTAAAAACCATCGTATACCGAGACATTATAATCCCGTAATAATAATTATACATGCATTCATCAAATTCTTGACAAGGAGACAATAGAACGTGCCAGAGACTTCCGATTAAAAAAATCCATAAAATCCGCAACTTAGCCGTCGAATGAAAAGATCAAGTGTGAGGAAATAATATCTTCTTACTATAATATCATCAATCGTGCATATACAGATTCTATAACAACATTGTCGCGCAGTAGAAAAGGTCTGATGTGGTCAGACGAAGTTGTGAGTCTTATATAGCATAAATTGTGCAGGTAATAATGCGCTGTAGAAAGAAGAAGAATGTTTGTGATAACAACTAATAAAATAATTCTCGATCTTAATAAAAAACAATGTTGTTAATATTCAATATTATTTTAACAAAAGTCGAAATGTAATGAAGAAACATGAATAAATAAGTTACATGTGTGATTAAACATAATTGTACTTGAAACATATGATCGCGTTTTATCAGGACTTTTTGATAATATTTTTTAAATAAATTTACGATCAATTTATTCATGCTCAAAATATGTTAAAATACACAGAATTTAAAGGATGTTGAAACCCTCAAGTCCACATCTCGACATTTATTTACATCCTTGAGAACAGCTCTCCTATATAATATACTATACATCCACTGTACAATTATACACCAGTAGCACAATCTGATAAGCGCATTTTCAATAAAGGCTCATTGCTTATCGCACAGCCTCAAACAGCCACATAGGTATACAAAATTTTATTCAGTTCAAGTACGTATCCGTCATCACACGCGCATATATACGCGAAACACGCGCTAGCATTCTCCAACAGCCCTGTGCGCAGTGTGCGCCCACCGCAGGCAATTAAACCCTTTCACGAAAATTCTGGTTCGAACTGGAACTCGCTGCCGCCCATTCTATATATCCTGCGCCCAAATAGCAACGGATCGATCGCGCGCGCCCATCGTGTCCGATCCCAAAATCAACAGTATATATATAGTAGCCGTTGTGTTGGGCTTCGACACGTACTCGAAAATAAATTGTATTATTGTCGGATGCAGTTGGAGCGTGTCGCGCGGGATCGATTCTACGCGTCTACGTAATACACCGCACGTAAGTCCGAGTGAGAGAGGATCGAAATATTTGTAAGTAGCGGCGACCGAGCTTACGTGTTCGCTGCATTTACACACGTGTCGTCATGGATGTAGAACACATAAGTCGCGTGTATATACGCGAGTGTAAACGTCGATATACCTACATGTTGTGATAATTGCCTCGTGGAATTCGTGCGCGAAGTAATTTAGGGGTGTATGTACTTATACTTTGGGCGAGTCTCTTATCAATTATTAATAACCGAACGAGCGAAGGCGTTTGAGAAGTTTGAATATTCAAAAGCCTTATAGGTTTATTATACGTCGTTCTTTTTTTGTCGTTTTCATTTTTTATGAAGCTGGTGTTTACGATAATTACTTGTCATTAAAAAAAGCGCGACTGCATTTCGAATCAAGATAGGCGCGCAAAATTGTCCATAAATAACAATGATTATAAATGTAGTTTTCAGGGATTCAAAGTGTGTCAATGCATGAGGTTGTAAAACTATTTATTACTCCTGTAATTTTCTAACCATTAGAACGTACTTTCAGCAGTATCAATATTTTAACGAAATTTATGCATTATACATGTAGTCGCATTCGTTTAAATTTCCAGCTACCTTAAATGTGTTATTAGTTTAAAAAGGAATTGTTTTGTAAAATTATCTTAACTTATAGGTACATACATTCCACGACATATTTTGTTCAAACTCTTTTGAAATACGAATTTGATAGTTCAACGGGTTCGCGTTGGAGAATTTCCAAAATATTTTCAACAGAATGCATTACTATAGCGGGTGTACATATATAGACAAGCGAGTAAAGCTGAAATCAGATGTCCTATTCTACCGTAGGTCAAGATAGCAACACACAACGTCTTATCAATTTTATTCATATACATGTATAAATTTCTGTCAAAACTTTATATTTCTGTATATTTGCATAAATTATACTTGTAATATTATCAATTGAAATATTTATTTAAAATGTTTATCTTCAGATTGTTGAATTGATTCAAGAATCATCAGGCAATAAAAATAAAAAATTTGTATTCTTCGATAATTTAGATATCAAAGTAGTATGTGTGTTTAGGCATATTCTAAATTTGAATTTATGGTACAAAGATATCCTCGTTTATTTTTAGAAATACCCAAGTGCGATCATATATAAGTTACGTAAACGAAATAATCAGGTTAAAAACTTTCAAGGATCACTGCACGCGATGGGATGAAAGAGTTCTCTGTGAAGATAAGTTATTAGGGTATTAAAGTGTAAAAAGTGAACAAATTCAATAAAACGTTATTTACGATTATAGATACTGAAAATTGCTATCCGAATTCCATAAATGTTAAATTTTTAACAGACACTTTAACTTTCGAGCTACTAACTATATTTAATTAATGTATATGAATTGCATTAAATTTACTTTGTTTTCGCTTGTTATGTACCGTAACGTCATTTAACTCTTTTAAATAGCTGAGAATCATCTGAAATTATGTAAAGTGATTATGAATATCTGTACTTAATTTTGTTCGTCTCGCATAGCCGTGAGTCATTCGAATGCCTTATACCAATCTCGGCCATTATCTACTTATTGCGATTTCTCTATTATTTCAAAATGTCGCGTCTTGGCCTTAAACATTATTTCTCATCAAAATTACATTACAATCATTCATATCTTAAAGAATTCATTAGCTATAATTAAGCCACATTTATCATGTGTCTCACACCTTATTTATCGTGTTTGATGAAAATACCAGAGACACGAACAAGCCACCTACGCATGATATTGATTAACGATTAAACTCGAATTTTTCAAACTGTATTTTACAACCATGTCAGAAAAACCGCACTTATTATAACAATGATTTTATGACAAGATTGCGCGATACCAGAAAAACAGATGATAATTAGCAATTGCACAGCCTGACTAACTCCGGCTTGCGCTGCAAATTCATCAGGAATTACGTCAACCGCTTGCGCATTCGAATTCTTTGTACTTATAATCCTTCATAAATTCAGTAACTAAACAAAGCATAAACCCAAAACATAAAAATAAGCACCGTAAAATTGTCCCAGCTCGACAAGGATCTCACCCTCTTTCAAGTCCACGGATCTCGACCTCGAATCTTCACACGTTCGACCTTGAGTTATATATTCTAGCCTGCCGCGCGTGAGGACAACCTCGCCTATATATTCCCGCAAGCTGCCGCGACGTGTCATCGCTCAATGCTATATAGCACGCTTCTATATATATTACAGCGCAGCGCGGAACGGCAATAAAAGCATCATATAACGCACGCATCACGCATCACGAAAAGCACAAGATCGTGGCACGATATTCAAGTTCATTGTTTCCTGCCCACGCGCGACTACATAACTATAGCGTGGGCCGAGCTTTCCGAGAAAGCTCATGTAAGTGCGAACTATTACACTCTACTATATATACGTATTATATGTATATCTATACGTGTATGCGCCTTACATGCATATATCCGCTTACATCGCGTGCGGGTTGCTGATATATCTATATATATACCTACCTACTTGCAACGTGCGATGCGGGCACGTATATTACACACACCTGTGGGTGCGCCGGCCGCCTTGTTGCTGCGGCTCCTGCTGGTGCCGTTGTTGTTCGCGCCGCCTCGCGCGCGCGGGGGAGATCGATGATTCCCTTCCCGTTGTGACCTGCTAATTTAATATTCGACTGCGGAGGTGGATATGTATTACACGTGCGTGCGTGGCTATGTGTGCAGGAGGCGATATATATATAAGGCTGGTTGAAAAATTGGATGACCTTTATATAGGCATGATGCGCTCGCTCACACTGATTGATGCGATTCCCTCTGCTGCGTGTATTAGTGTATATGGCTGCGGACAATCGTCACTTTATCTGTGTCTATATAATGTGTATATACGTATATATGCGGTTATGGATTTTTCACCGCTACGCGAAGCGCGCGCGCGAGGACGTCGTGTCGGTGAGCTTGCAGGTTGTTTTTTCCCGTGTCGGGTCGTATAGAGTTCGAGTTGGGTACACTTTTTAATTGTCAACGCTAAGGGTACGCGATCTTATATTTTCGATTCGCATATTTGAAGTTTATGTAAGAGCTTTCGTCCTATACGAATGACAACTGAATTTTGGAACTTGTAATAGGTATCTGGAGTCTAGATATACAACGTAGCTCAAGGTAATTGTACCATCTTAAGCGGAAAATTCGTCATATGTTTCCTGCAAGTATGTTTAGAAAAAACTGTTAAAGAGCCATGTACGTTTTCTACGAAGAAACAAAAATTAAGAACGCCCTAGAATTTGTATATTGACTTCACATGAAGCCAAAATGTAAAACAAACGATTTGACAATGCTTCGTCATTTGTAATTAATTCGAACAATTTAATCCAAAAAAGTGTTAAAATTGTTCTTCAAGGCAAAATTAAATGCAATATTAAAATACAAGCTATGTTCTACTATAAGAAAAAGTTCTTACACTCCAAACATGAAATTAACGCTAAGAGCTAAATTTAAAAAATGGCTAATTGTGCACTTAGCGTGTGTAGGTGTACGGCCACTTTTCAGATTATTTTTCTTGTTAATACTTAAGTAAAAATGATTCCGTAAATTTTGAAGTAATTTATAGGCCATATTTTTTACATTTTTTTACTTATTCTTATAAGTATGTCTAATTAAGTTATTGAGCTCGTCCAAGATTCTAACTACCAATTAACATATATTGAAGTTTATTCTATTTCGACCCAGGGCAACTGAACTATGTTGTAAAATTTTTATCAAATTTTACATTTTGGGAGAGCTTAGTAAACGCAATACCCGCACATTAAAAGTCGTTAAAAACGTTTACATATTCATTAGTAGTGTAAGTAGTTGCGCGTATTTTTGGAAGAACTATATATAACTGTAAATATATAGTGTACATATATAATCATTATAGATTTATAAATGAGAAAGTAGTTTATAAAAACAAATTTTACTTTATAAAAGTAACGAGGTTTATAAGGTCATCCCCATTGCAATAGCATATTTCAGGAAGTAAGTATAATGTACGAATTGTTCTAGAACTATTCTCAACTAGGTGTGGAGTTGTGTCATATCATCGACGCAATACGCATGAACTCACTAACCTGTCTACTAACGATATAATGCTACCTCTATACTAATTCAGTCTTTTTCCATTTTGCTGTAAATTTTCGTTTGCGCGATTTTCAGAAATAATGTGTCTCTTTTAATATAAGTAAGTTTTTTTTAAAATCTATATTAAAATTAATGTTACGGAAGCAAAATTTCAAGCAAGTAGGTATATATAGATTTAAAAAGAAAATCAAATTTAATGTAAATATAAATTAAATTGAATGCAAAGTGCATTACTTTTGTTCGAAAATTGATATTTATTCATTAAATTTAATGCATAAACATAGTAAAATATATATGTGTTTGCACATTGCTACCTATTTCATTTTGTTACAAGGGCATTAAATTGTACATTAAAAATGCATTAAATTTAATGACATTTTAACGTATCATATATGTGTAATATATTTAACTTAATTTGCACGTTTATCATTAACATACAAACGTGCCTCCCCTATTTTTGTTATCCAAACTGAGACCCGAAGGATGGAAGCTAAAGTAACTTGGAGTTTGCCAATGGAAACCTACTATTACATTAAAGTTCGCGTGCCTCTTGCTTCTATCTGTGTACGACTTGGAATTCTTTCCACGATAACCCACTTCCCTTGTTTTGTCTTCTTCGCAGCGCCAGGAAGTTTCAAGTTTCGCGTGTTATTCGATTCGATAACACTTTTGGAATAGGCGTTATAATTTGATATTGCATGAGCAATTATTACTTTGTTGCTATATTCATACATTCCGCCGAATATTAATGTTTATTTTTATTACGCGACGATACTTGAAAACAATTGATTTATGTTACGTATCATTCATCGATATTATTTCTTTATCCAAATCAAACGAATTAGTCATGAATATAAAGCAGTGATTTTTCGAGCACGCACGAACCATATACAGCGCAAAAGAACAATTCTTTTTCACCTTCCCCGAGCTATTACCACCTCTAAGGCTTCGCGCGCGCGAAAAAAGAAAAATACAAGACTCATCGTCCGCGAGGTACAACATGGTATTGACGTTTCGCCTCCTTCGCCAGCCGGCAATAATTTCGTTAAAATACAATGTTCCAGGAACGCGCGCGCACACGTATATTACACCTATACATGCGCACGACGCGCACGAAAAGCAAACTTCGCGAGAAAGGAGAGCGCGAGAAAAATCAATCGACCGCGATGTATATTACACACAATATTGGCAGCGAAGTACATAAAAAAGGAAAAAAAAGGAGCCTGGTGGAGAAAGGGGAAAAAACGCAGACGCGCGCACGCGAGCAACTCGAAATAAACATCAACGACGCGCGGCACAAAAATCGCGCGCAGTATAGGTATATGATATAGCAGCGGGTCTACTACCATCACGGGGGTCTTCATAACGGCTAGTCTTGATCGATCGACATTATTTATAAATGTAGAGTGGATAGTGCCCGCGCGTATACATGTGTGTGTATGTGTACGTGCCGCGGGGCACATAAACTGGCGGGGTCGTGTATGTACATAAGAATGTGCGAGAGCGCAACCTCGGCTCATTGTCATGAGTAGTTCGTCGGTTTTTCCGCGACTATATATACGTGCGATAAGGGTATATATAATGTGAAGATTCTTGCTGGACTCCGCTGCCACAAGTGCCTGCCCCAATCATTCGCTCGACTCAATTTTAATGGCATCACGTACGTGGTGTGGCATACGCGTTCGGGGGTATACTTAGGTACCTAGTTTATTGTTTGCCACGCGCGCGGAAGCGATACATGTTTCATGAGGCTCAAATTCGTCTGGATTGTTCGCCACGCGCGGTTATGAGTCCTTTTATTTGTAAATTTTGTGCGGTTGTATAAATACGAGTAGAAACTTCATGCTGACGGTTGTCGTTTCAATAGAGCGTGCTGGCTTTCCAAAACATTTGAGTGTACTATATTAGGTAACGAAAATTTCTTTATTTCCACAGTTTATTTTTTATTTGGTTTTATTTATTTTTATTAGCCTTATTAAGCAGTTCTTGAGAATTGAATAGCGGTTCCATTGTTATTTTTGTAAAACGAGCGATAAACTATATTCTGTGAATCGAATAGGTCATGACACACCACTTATACTTAAGAATGATATGACAATACTGTTATCTGTGACAATTGAATACTTTGACAAATGGTATTTCTCCGACAAAAGGATATAAAAATGTACAAAAATATACCAAAGCTATTTAGATTTATGATGGATTAATATATCATCATAAATTTTATATAAGAGTGTGCAATTAATGGCTTTAATTATTTCAAGTTTTAAAATAAACTGCACGTGAAAGAGGAGATAACTCCTAATATAGATTCTACTTGTTGAGGAAGTACAAAATCGACTGTTAATAAACAGTCCTATAGAGCGTTTTCGTGTAGCTTATCTGATAGATAAGAATTAACGATTCTTAAAGAACACAAAAGATGTGAAACGTAATTCCGTATTTTAGTAGCGGATACTTTTTTTACTCAATGTTAAAAGAGCTGATATTTTTAAAATAAAAATAGTCTAAAAAATATATTAAGTATCTGACGTAATAATCTTAGGAAACGCTTACATAATTATGAATATTTAAAAATAATATGAAGATTTTTCTCAGAATATAATTTATCTCCTACGGCATTCAATTGATCTCTGTGTGAACGACTGTATCTTTGAGAGCTGATAGTTTCGTTCACGTGATAAAATTCAATTCACGCGCATCATCATTTACTTTTATCGAACTCGATCACACGCGCATATCTGCAATATAAGTTTCACGGCGCATGCTATTTTCGTCGAATGCGAACTAATGCTTGGAAATAAATGCATGCAAAATTAAAAAATATAATAAAAATAGACACTGCTTTTTATTCTTTAATATAATTATTTGAAAAATTCAAGGATTTTCAATAACATTTAGCAGTTAAAAAAAAAAGTAGTAGAGAATTTCAATTTGTAAATATTTTAAATTATTTTTATTTAGACTTAAATTTTATCAAGTATAAAATTATTATTACGATAGCTTTTATCTTACTTTCAAGTCATATAAGCGAAGAAATATTTAATTATTTATTTTTTATAATACGTTTCTTTTTGTTCGAATTGAATGCAATTAAGATATAACAAATTAAAAGAAATGATTCAAGCTAGTACCCACGGTAATAGAATTATCGTTCAGTACCATTGCGTACTAATATCTATTATTTTAATTAATATGGGGCTAATATGGAGACTGTGTGAGATAATGGTCCGAATTCAGCTCAGGCGCCAAAAGCACGAATCTCTACGTCCCAGACATTGGCATCATGTGGTTTCGAATGGCTCATATATATTGGCCAAAAAAATTTTCACGCGGCCTATTGTTATTGAGTATCAGTTTACTTATGCAGTTCTTAACAATAAATAAACTTTCACTCGTTAACAAATAATAAATGAAAAGTAGAAAACACATTTTGACTAGTGCAGTATCCTGCTTCAATTAATGATAATTCATCGTGTCTTAATTGTTAAAAAAATTATTTCAGTACAATAAACTGCAAGTGGAAAGAAAGTAACTTTATCGTAGAATAATTATTTCTTTTTTATATTAACTTTTAAAACATGTGCTAATATTTATTTTATTTATAACGAAAAATTGTATAGTTATGAAAAATTAAACTTGCATTACATGTTAATTCCTTCGAGACTAATATAGTAAATTTTATTAGTAACATTTAATAATGTAATCACAATAAAATGACAGTTATTTTATCATGTTATTGTTTGCAAAAGTAATATAATTAAAATTTATATATATATGCTAGTAAAAACTAGTTATCTTAATCATTTATCAATTATACACTTACGACTTCACCAATGAACATGACCAACGTAATTTCTTTCACGATTGCTAAAAAATTTAACATATATATAATTATATACCATTAGCTCAATTATTATACCATATACGGAAGTTAGTAAAACATGCTATCATGACAAAATTACTTAAACATAATATCATTTTAATTTGCTAAATAATTATTTATTCCCAACAACTACTCAAGCAATAATTGCGCAATATATTGATTTTACAATTTACAGTATACCGTAAATATTCATTTCCTCAATATTTAGAGCTACCATCACAACTAACATAACTATCATAATTAACATAACTAACTACACAAAATTAGAACTAACATCAATAAAATTGTCTTTTCTTCATAGTATGCGTAAAGTACGTCGATACGTATCGTTTTCGGTGCGTAAAGTTAAATTTCACACACTCAAAAGATACGTCGACGTGCCTTATACTCATATTATAAAAAAAAATATTATTCGCCACACGGGCGACGTCTTTACGAACTCGTGATCGCGCAACACTCGATGCGTAAAGTTCAACTTTACACCGTAGTGACAAAAACTTCTGTTTTGCCACATTCATTATTTAGTTAACAGTCTCAAAATTGTAAGAAGTAACACAAATTTGTTAATACGACATTTCTTAACATGATGTACATATATTTTATAAAGATGCACAACTTTTTACGTTTTTCATAATTTTCAAATCCGTATTGTGTTTGACCGCATGGAGAAAAGTTCTGTAGTAAAAATTATTATATTACTAAATGTACGTATATACATGTAGTGAAAATAACAATATAATTGCAATTTTACTATGAATTGTTTAAATTTTCATGAGAATATGAGCCTATCTCGCGTTTACTATCAAACGATAATTTTTACTACAAAATTTTTCCGTGTATAATGTGGCGTGATGCAGACTGCGATGTCGTAATTTAATTTATAGATAGAACTTACGGAATCGGTGTAAAAATAAAGTTTTCCTTTTGAAAATATACAAACAAAACTTCTTTTATTATAATGGTGGGTTTTCTTATATAAATATATTTTATTCTAACGATTATACATTTGTTCTGTGTTGTATGAAGTCTATGTAAATACTTATACGATGGCATATACGTTTATCTAAAATATTGCAAATGGTTGATTTAGAGGGCATATTTGCTATATAATTGACATGAAGTACACTTTAATTAACGAGCAAACATTATAAGAAAATGAATTCTGGTACAACATAAAAGTATGATACATACACACAAATTTTATACATTATTAAATTGATAAAAATTCGTAAAATTATAAAAAAAAGGAGTTGCGTAAATTGCGTAAAAAAGATTACATAATAAAGCGTTTATAGGTTGTTACATTAAACCTATTTGCAGATAAAAAGTAGGTAAAGGTCATAAAAACGCACTTTGCGAGAGCTGTATTTAGAAAAAATTAACTATGAAAAGTGGAAAAAAATCTGTAAAAAAGAAATATTCTAGGATAACAATGAAGTAAAAAAAACAAAGTTATTTGGAAAATAATCATAAAATATGATTTATTTGAATAAATGAATTTTTTCGATTGAGCAATGTAAACGATTTCCTGCGAAAGTATGCTTATGAATAAACTAATTATGAATTCGATAAGCAAAATAAATAAAATTGATAAGAATTTTATAACCGTGCAAACAGTGCTTTACTCATTTTTTAAAGCTAATTAAAATAAAGGAACTAGAACGTTATCGATATTATAGAAGCCATTACTTAGTACTGTGAAAGTCAGAGAAGTAAAACAAAATTAAGATTCCAGTAAAAAGAATAAATGTAAGATAAAAAATAATGATTCTTGTTAAATAATCTAGCTTTTACATAAAAGAGTAAAACAAGAATTTACAATTCAAAATAACTTCGGAAATGACATTCGCATGAAAAATTCAATGCTACATAGTAGTAGTACTAGTAAATTAGCATGATTAAAGAATTTACTACAAATATTTTAAATGTTTATTATATCCCACATAATTTACCTATGTAAATTCATCACAACAAATAATAAATGACTTAACAACAAATAATCAAACAAAGAGAAAGAATTTGATGATAAAAATTGATTAAGTACAACAAATATAGCCGTGAATCTGCGAATTGTTTAAATATTTGAATCATGCATTCTTAATAAAACCCTTGAGTCAATATTGACACGGATTCCTGCACTTTAATTTTTATCTCATTAATTACGAAATTTTTCATTGTCACGAAAGACGTTATGGACTCTTCGCATAAAACAAACTCAAGAAGACATTACTTTAATAGTTTAATAAAAGCTCCGTGTTTCATAAAAGCGTCGTCTGGATTCAAGCTGGATATCACTGGAATCCATAGTAGACGTTTTCAGCATCACGGCGGACAAAGAAAATGAGAACAAAACAAATACGGAGAAAATAAAATTGACTCTCGCTCGGCAATTTCAAATATAGACCTCGGTGAGGTCGGTCAACGCGAAACGAGAGCACGCCGAACCTTAAAAATAACAATACAATTACTTACATAAAAAAAATCTCGCTCTTCCGTGTACCATACACGCGACTTAATAATTACCTATATACAACACGTTCCTGCAGTCCACTCGCAACGGCAGCCCGCACCGTGTAAAAAGTAAGCTCTACATACCACCCCTTGAAAAAAAATCCACCCACTGCACGCGCTCACCCCTGCACCAAACAACCCCATTCACAAAAAGCCATCATCACGACACAATAATTTGCTCGCGTATATGGGCGAAGGGGTTGCTCCGCTGACTGTTACAGGAGGGGGGAGGTCGCCGCGGAACCACGTGCTCCGGAGAAGGGGGACACTTTGCCGCCGCCGCCACCGTCGTCGTCGAGCCGTCGAGGCGGCTTGCGCCTCAGTGTCGTCTCCTCTCTCCTCTCGCGGAGAGCGCGCGCAGTTCGGATTCTCTCGAGATAGTGCAGAGCGCGGTGCGTATATACTTACGCACATATATAGATACCTACCTCTGCCTACGAATTTAGATATAAAACTTGCCTGCGTCTATGCGTTTATACATGTATTATTATATATACTTACGTATTCGCGTGCAGCTCGTGCAGCCTGCGGCCCCGCGCCGTTTCGTTATAGAAGGTATATAGTGATCGATTCTCGGCGGCGCCTCCGCGACGCGGCGGCATCAGCACTCCTCACCTTGGTTCCCGCCGCGCGTGCTGTGATACAACAACAAGAGCGAGCGAGAAAGTGTGTGTGCGCGCGCGAGAGAGGCTAGGCCGTGCCGTTAATTCTTGATTCTTTTCTCTGTCATATTTATTTTTATCTCTCCGCGAACTCCGCGCGCGCCTTCTGTCACTCGATCGCGCCGCCGTCGCGTCGCCTGTGTGTGCGCGCAAGAATATAAGGTACCTAGTCGCATCGCGTGTCGCCCGCGAGCTGCTGCTTTCTCTAGCTCTCGTACACTCCTCCTGTTGCTCTCTTTCTCTCCCCGCCCGCGCGCGGGGCGGTGTGTTGTGTGTGTACTTATATATACACGCGTGAGCGCGTGCGGGTGTTATCCACGTCAAACAAACTCGCGATCGCCTTTCTCTCTTTGCTTTTTGCGAAAAGGCATGCGTGCGATGATGATGATGATGGGCGCGCGTTCTCCTTTTCGGTCTAGCTCGACTGTGTAAGTAGTAGTGGCCGCGCGTAGTGGCTCGCTTATAGACTCGAGTCACTTGCACGCCCGTCTTCTTGGCTCTCTCTGTCTCTCTTGCGCCCGCCGAGAGTCGTCTGCTATTCGCGCAAATTACGTGACAATTGCCTGCAATCGCGTGTGTGATGTGAATTGTGCGAGACGAGCGCGAGGCATCAAGAAAAAAGACGACAACGACGACGAGTTTGCGGCGATTACGTGTCTTGCCACCCGTCTTATCGTATCAGAGATAAATTTTTGTCGCGGAATACTTAGTGCCTTATCTCTGCTCTCTGGCAAGCGCACGCGAATCGGGGAGGTGTATAGGTAGAGCAGGTGTCACTCCTCTCTCTCTCTCTCTTTCTCTCACTCTCTCTCTCTGTCTGTCTCTCTCCTTCTCTTTCTCTTTTTTTCTGGTCTTTGTCTAGACACTGACTGTAGCAACAGTCGAAGTAGCAGTTGTATGTAGCTCCGAGAAAAAAAAAGGCCGGCCCGAGTAACTCACTTGCCGCTCGCGCGCCGCGACAAATCGGAGCAGCGGTTGCCGCAGCCTTTTTTTTCTTTCTTTCTCTTTCCTCTGGATCTTGCCTCGACGAGAGCCACGATGTAATCCGAGCGAGCGGCGCGATGATTAAGTGTAGTGCAGGACGCGGGGATGACGCCGCGATAGCGAAAGTCAAGGAGTGCCGGAGTGCGAGGGAGTGAGGAAAGTGCATTCGTGCGCGCGTGTTTGTGCGCGGTACCTAAGTATACGTGCGCGGTGCACTATTTCGAGATTCGGAGGATGCATCGGGAAGGAAGGCGTGAATTCGAGGGGGGCTTTCATTGATGATGCTGCGAGGAATTTCACGCGCTAGCGTAAAATTGCGAAATTCTCCGAGCCGACATTCTCGGACTGGATATTTATAGATATTTTTTGAAAGTGTGGAAATCAATGCCAGTGTTTTTTTTTTTTTTTTTTTTTTTTTTTTTTTCATTTTCCTCTTCATTGCAATTAAATGTTATATCTGCATTGTTTAATGTGTATGTGGACAATTTGAAATTGAATTGTTTAAACAAGTCGAAATAGAGTGTTGTAAATTATTGCTTTTAAAAAGGCTAAATGGCAAAATTTATGATTTCAGAACGTTTAAACAATTTTTCTCACTGTACAGTACTTAGTAGAAGACAGGAAGTAGATAACATAAAATTTAATGACATAATAATTAAATAATTGGCATTCATGTTAAACAATGTCTTTGTAAGAACTCGACTCAGAGAATTTTGATGTACAATTGCAGTTACTCTCAGATTGCAAAACTGGACCTTAATCCAGTTCCAACTTGACTTCATTGTATAATTTAAAAGGGGAATGAACTGTGAACAACCAGTCTTAACTGACATATTTTAATTCAAGGGGGGTTGACAGTTATATGATTACCTGCAATTGTATACTTTGTAAAGTACAATAATAAATAGTGTAATCTTAATTGACAAAGATAAGGCAAGCAACTTATTTTCAATGACTAATTTTTCATTTTAGATAAGAGGTGTGACGGATCTTCGTATGAATTATTGGCAGAAGAGTTAATATGATAAAAAACTTCATGGACATGATTGTTTAAGTGTGAATGTTACACCGAATTATATTTGGCTGATCCTTTGTAAAACAGGATGAAGACCTCTGACTCGATGCACAAACTGCACTCTTTTCTTCATATAACACCAATTGAACTGGCAAGCCCAACAGTTGTCACACTTGCAGCAGATGCAAATAGAACAAAAGAAGCAGTTTACAGGATCAAAAATCAAGTCTAGTACCTAGAAATACGCGCTAAAAGCGCGTTTGTTTCTGCTCTAATGGATGCATGTGCAGATGGTTGATAATTTTTTACAAATCAAACATACCCGAGTGCTCAAAACACAACACTACTTTGTGATTTCAATCTCGAAGAGAATTAGGATATTCTATAAAAGGGCATTAATTTATATTAAAATTAAAAAGGCTGTAAATATATATACGTCATGGAAGCATCAGCAATGCCACATTTAGGTCAAGCAGCATCAGCAGCTTGTACTATGGCCACAAATTTTCTGGCCCCTGTAAAGACAGAACGTCAAATTTATGAAAATTCTATGTTAGAGGATGATCCCAATGCTAATTCGGTGGTACCTTCTTCACCAGAAGACACAAGTGCACCGAGGTGGGGTCCAAACCATAGAGGTGCCCAAGAATTAGCAAGTTTGTACAGTAGAGGTAATATATTTGTTTATTTCTCCAATTTATCTATTTATGTTAAATTTTCTGTAGTTACTTATTTTAACATTGTATAATTTTTGTAGGCAAGAGAATACAGGAAACAATTTGTGTATGTTTTTGCATAGCTCTTATGTCCCTTAACTTATTATTTATACTCATACGAATAAGGCTGGAAACTCTGAGCTCAATAATAATTGCAGCGTTATGTGGAATCATTACAGCTGATTTTATTTCTGGTTTTGCTCACTGGGCAGCAGATACATGGGGATCCATTGAGCTACCAATCATAGGGAAGGTAATTACAAAAATTCAAATGTAGATGTCAAAATTTATTCAATGTAATTTAAGAAGCAATCATTTGAAAATATAATTTTCGTTATAAATGTATTTTGATACTTACATAAATCTATCTTATTTCATTGCTGTACTTTAAAAAAGGATATTGTTTAAAATTCATTACTTTATACCATTATTATAATACCTAGTCAAATTTTTTGATAGCATATTTTATTTAAAAAAATTAATTTACATTCATCTGATATTAATTATCACATTTCAGAATTTTCTCAGGCCATTTAGAGAACATCATATAGATCCAACAAGTATTACAAGGCATGATTTTATAGAAACAAATGGTGATACCTTTGCAGTTACCATACCAGTACTATGCAAATTAACGTGGGACTTTGTATCCTTGCCAGAAATCGAAATTCAAAGAAAATTTTTCTGGATTTGTTTTTGGTATCAACTTACAATTTTCGTAGCATTGACTAATCAAGTAAGTAATTACAAAAACATTTTTATCGAATTACTTTTTAAAACTATCAACATTAATTATATATTTTAATTTTTTTTTTTTTTTTTTTTTTTTTGTTTGTTAATATAACTACAAATTTATTGGTATTTTGCCGGTCATTCTATGTTCAACTTCTACGTTTGTACTAAGAATAAGATTATTTAATTATTATTTAATGATATTATTATTCAAGATACTCATTAAAATATTTTGATTAGTAAAGTTTTTAAGACTTAGAAAATTTTTAATTTGACAATTTTGTTTCTTTTCAAGTTGCAATATCCTAATTTTGCATGAAAGTCAAGTATACATAAAAAAAAAAATTTATTTTTGGCAAATAAACAATTAATAAAAAGTTATTTTTAGCTGCTGGATTGAGTTCATAAGAAAACTAAACCAAAACGAAATGGTTTTTTTATATTTTTGTAATGAATTGGTAGTTTTAGAATATAAAAGAGACTAAATTGGTATTGACACAAACAATTTTTTTTCTTCAGATTCACAAGTGGTCTCACACATACTTTGGGCTGCCTCCATATGTTGTCTGGCTGCAAGACCATCGAATAATCTTGCCTAGACGACATCACCGCGTCCATCACGTTGCACCTCACGAGACATATTTTTGTATCACCACCGGCTGGCTGAACTGGCCTCTCGAGAAATTGCATTTCTGGTACATTTTAGAATGTATCATTGAACTGGTAACCGGCTGCAGGCCTCGGGCCGACGACATGAAATGGGCCCAGAAGCGCTCTTGAGGTACAGACAAATTGTCTGCGTTTTTTTCAACAATGCTTTTGCATTAAGATTTTTACAGACTTCCTAGTATTAGAGACGATATTTCATCATTGTTTTCATTTTTTTTCTCTCGAAGTTATCACTTTCTTCGTTTGTATTGGTTCCGCGTAAAGCCAATATAAGTATTCTCTAAATGCTCTATAAGAGTGGCGCAATAAGATTTTCAGAGTGTGTTTTAAGGTGAAACGAAATTTTTCGTAAAGCCTTAAAAGACTGTATGAGTATAATCGTTGAAAATGTATGAATTAAATGAAGTAGGTGTGTTGATACTTTGGCCTTAGAATTTAAAGGGAATGATGTCAAGAATTGCTAAAGATATCCGAGATATCTTAGTTACATAAATTGTAACTATTTAAAAATCACCGATAAAATCGAGTATGTAAATTTACAAAACCCCACGCCTAAATATTAGGAAAGTAAAATTTATTGAAAACGGCAAATCTCGATTATTAAAGGAGTTTACAAATTTGTATTCATATTTTATCTCCTTTTGTAATTATCATTTTTATAGTATGCAATGTATAAAATACGCTGTAATTAGAAAATTTCTAACGAATTGCTAAATAACGAATAGCGAATAACATCGTCTATGCAATCATTTTAATAATAAGCATGATGTTTACAAACGAATTTATAAATTAAGATGAATCGATGCATTCACAAATATTGCCGAGCTAAAATATTAATCTTACATCGGCTACAAAACATGAAATGCACGCAAAGTTTAATCTATTTTATCGCGCTTGCACGGCGTAAATTTTCCCTGAACCTTCTATTCATAGAACACTTCAAATTGTCAATCATTTAAGCTATTTTGGCTTGACCAAAACATGGATCAGGACTAGATTATTTGCTTCGTAGAATTTTATTTAATTACTATATTTTTACAAACATACAGAATTTTTTGAATGGATCCTAGTCAAAATTATTACTAATGAGAATATTTTCATAATTTTTAAGAAATAAATATCTATTGCTATTATTAATTATTTCATGGTAATTTAAAACTATAATTTTAAAACTATGATGATTTGAGGCTTGTGCTTATCAATGCAAAAACTAAAGGTACAAGAGTTCGGTTTTATTTACATAATTTTTAAACTAATACCAGTAATAGGTCTCTGGTACTAATCAGTATAATTTTAGTATTTTGAATTGTTTATGCATGACATTTCAACCAAACTTTCCCATCAAACAAAAACCATACTTTTGAAAGCATACATCTTTACATAATAGTCAATGAATTCGTTATAAGTACAACTAAAATATATTTGTACATACATCAAATTAATTTTTCTAATGTTCATTTATTTAATTTATATAAATAACTACGAACAAATGATTTACATCGAAAGATTCATCGTGACGTGCCTTAAATTTTACGTATCTACCACGTAATAATTTTTAACAATTTACAAAATTTGTTGTAAATTACTTACATCAAAATTTTATAAAAGAATTTATTAAAAATCATTAGAATTTGAAATGGCCTAGTCTACTATTGCTTTACGAATACCACTTAAAACACTTTTTGTTTATACAAGTAATTATGTATATTTTACATAACATTATTTGTTCACTGTTTTATGTCTTTTTACTTCTTTAACAGTTTACAAACAAATAAATAACGTTATTCGAAACTTGGTCACTTACAAAAGAATAAAGAAATACATTTTTTACCCAGTTTTTATTACTTTACTATAAGACTGGCATGAATTTGACATCTAGTGCCTTTACCCGTTGTTTATGAGATTCATTAAACCTCATATATTATTTACTAAAAAATAGACATATTCAAAAAAATGATACATTTCAATTATAATTAGATATCAATGGTCTAGTCCTGTTCCAAAAGATTGACGCGATTATGATTGTCGTATACGTGAAAATTGCAAAAATATCAAGAGTAAAACTAAAGAGAGTTCGATTACTGACATTCTTTTAATTAATGTCAACTTTTATAATTATTTACAGCGGTTTTGATATACAATAATATATTTAGTATTTTTACGTAAAAATTCAAATTTCAAATGCAATTTTCACTTTCGAGGTAAAAAGATTGAATATTCAAATATAAAACTAATTTAAAATAATAAAAGATAATGAAAATTTGACATTTTGCAACGTTAATTTTCTATTTATTAATTTTATTTATTCATAAGTTTAAAATATTTGTTTTTATATACGTGTCGATAACATAATGTTCGTCACTCGGACGTACAATTTCGCGCCCTCGTGTGATTGAGTGACACTTGGACCTACTTCACCAGTCCTCGTGTGCTAAACTCACTCATCGGTCCGTGAAATCGTATTTTTCGACCTTGTGACGAAAAATACTATTTTTTTCGACAATCCCCATAATAACTATTTTTTTACCTTTACTAAGGTAATTATTATTGTATTAATTTTTCAATTTTTTCATAATATATCGTATATTGGTTCAATGTTTGAATATTTAATTTTAATTTCCACACTTTTACAACGAAGTTTTAAACCAGCGGTTCATTAAAAGAATATAAGGTGCTAAACGTACGTACAATGTATGGGTTCAGGGACCAAAAAGAGATTTGCTACGCTCTTTATCGTATCCATAATTAAAAAAATGGGCGTCTTCACCCTCTAAAAATGCTTCTAAACCAAAGTGAGTCCAATAAAGTCGTCGGATTGCGCTTTGGTCGCGGAGAGTCACACGTTATAGTTCCTCATTTTACTAAAAAAAGTGAGTCATTGTGACCATTACTTTTAAACGAGTGTAATCAATCGTTGAAATGAAGAAACTTATGATATATATTAACTGTTATATTGTTATTGCAAATATTATAAATTGATAAATTTGTAAAAATTTATTATTATTGTATTAATGCGTTTTTGTTTCATATATCACACAGCGCTATTTATATGTATTTACAACCTTCGTAATCTTGTTTATTGCACAAAGAATGAAAATGAAGCCGAATACGTGTTTACTTATTGTCAAATGAGCCTTGATTTTTCTATTCAATGAAGTTTTTAAATCATAAGACTCTTAGCATAATTAATAGCGAATTCCTACAAATTTATACCGAAATAAATTTTGAAAAATCAAGACTCAATTTATATACAATTTTTGTACAAAAAAAAAAAAAAAAAAAAAAAAAAATATTTCTTTTGCACAATGCTAAAAAATAATCTATGCAATCATTTTTACGCAAATTAATTTATTGTACATCCGATTTGACACTATTTTTTTATAAGCAATACAGAATACTGTATATTAGAAATAAAAAAATCTGCTCAATATTTTAATTCATGCGTACTAATTAATAAAGAAATTAATGAATTTTAAATTCAAATGTTAATAATTTTAAATTCAAATGTGATATCACAATTATATTTTGACCGAAACTAAATATTTTATTGTAATCAATGATGTTAAGTAATAATTTAAAAAATACCGCACTGAATTACGACGCTTTAATATAGATTATCATTAAATTTTGATAAAAAAGATATGCAAAAGTCTTTAAGTGTGCTAATAGTAGACTTTTGCCAGCAGGAATAAAATCAGTGTACGTGTAAAATAGAAGCCTTAAAAACCAGAGAAAAACGTCCATGCTTCTCAATGTGGAGGGCAATTCTAATATAATATATATTTACACAGTCATCAATCAATTTTTGTAAAAAAAAAAAAAAAGAATAAAGAATAAAAATAAATGCAAGCTTTGAAATGTGCTACAATACTATAGATTTTTACAGTCTCAAACACTTACACATATTACGTAAGGCAGAAATTTTAATTAAGCATTCATTATATAGTCCATTTATATATTTTTTGAATAGCAAATTTTTTATTTATGTAACAAAGTTTATGCTTGGTATTTATTAAGTACAATAGTTTTGTAATTTTAAGCATTTACCATGTCCTTCATAAGATTTTAGGAAAATCGGATTTTAATTTAAGTGTTCTAACATTAAACGATGTGTAAGCACATGATTAACGATGTGTAAGCACATGATTAACTATGATTAACTATGTACAAATGTGATTGGTATTATAGAATGTGTTATAGATAGAACTATCAATCAACTTAAGATATGTACTATTATAAAGTATCTTTTGATACAAAGGTGATTTTTTTTGTAAACAGAATCAACTGCACTAATTCTCAAAGATTATTTTATCGTGAAATTTTTTATCAGTGGCGTGATATAGTTAATAACTACACTGTTAAAAAAAATCATGAAAAACTTCCATCATACGCAACGTTTCTTATAAAATGCCTAACCGTGTGGAAAATTCCAAATATGTATATTACACCCGAGGGAGGCGAGTGATAGTCCGGGCGCTGGTGACACTTGAGCATAAATCATTAGCTCCCCTCAGTAACTTGGGGTTTTCTTATGTTTTTTGGTGCGCTGAATCGAAATTTATTGCTTACGAAGATC